>SNQJ01S0029598.1:89299-101512 GCA_010110895.2 Picea sitchensis | reverse complement strand
AGAGAGATAATGTGAGAGGAAGGGGGAAAAGAGAGGGAAAGGGGGGTACATATAGATACAAAGAGAATGGGGGGAGAGTGAAAGAGAGAGAGGGATGGGGATATAGTGAGCGAGAAATGGAGGGAGATACATGGTGACGGGGAGACAAGGGTACATGCAAGTAAGAGAGAGGGGGGTAGAGGGAGATAAGAGTAGGGATGGAAAGAGAGAAAAAACTAGAAGAGACCTTGAGAGCTATATGGAGAGATAGAGGGATAAGGTATATAGATGAGGAGGGGGGGAACAAGGGGAGGGAGGGAGAGATCGATCAAGAGCATAAGATAGGTCAAGAGTGAGATGGAGAGAGATAAAGAGAGACATAGAGTGAAAGAGTGAAAAATGGCAAGAGAGAGAGTGAGAGTGAGAATAATAATGAGGAGATAGAGAGACACAGATGTGAGAGAGAATGGGGGTGTATAAGGAGAGGGAGGAACAAAGGGGAAGAGGGAGGGGAAGAGATATAGAGAGAGGGAAGGAGGGGGTGAGAGAGAGGGATGGAGGGAGAGAGAGAGAGGGAGGGATTGTCGAAGAGGGGAGATTTAGAGAGGAAGTGGGTGTTAGAGTGTGAGGCATGGAAAGGAAATATCTAGATCTAGGTCATGGTATAAGTCTATGTAACGTCCCCCGACCACCCTTGGTCAGGGACACACCACTACCTTAAAATTGAATTGTTCTCAAAACCAAATTGTAACACACCCTAGTATTAAGCCATTGGGTTTTGCATGATTTGATTGAGCTAAGTAAACATATATATATCTAATGCAAGTTTAAAATATATAAACATTTTGATCATAAACATATTCATGCGGAAGAGACAATAAACACAGACATGCAATATATACATGCAATTCAGATAAACTTCAGACATGTACCTAAACGAAACATTTAAACATAGCATGTAAAACTAACATAGATTTGGTAGGTATTTTTTTATGAGAAGACCACTAACTACGTGTAGAACTTCCATGAACCTCCCATCCTTATACCACACTCCTCCAAGCTATCAACAGTGGGTCACCCCCGAGATGGGACTAAACTCCACCAAGGGTAAAGGAATCCTAGGCTATGCTGAGACTATGGAAATTTTCACAATGCAACAAGAATAATTCCCTCCAAGGATCCTACTTATGCCCACCGCTCACAAACCCTCATTCCCCACATGCCTGTTCCACCCAGGGAATATACACCTTCATTGTTCCATAGTCCATCGACTGCTCCACTTCCCTTCCACGGCTTCAACAACAAGACAAATAGGGAATTATTAGATCATTGTATCTATTGTTGGATTCCCTCTAGGAGAAATCACTTCCGCAACAACCTCTCTCACCTGGAGAGAGTTTCTCAGTGGCCTGACAACCTTCTTCTTCAACCCATGGCCTGAGAACCTGCCTCTTCAAATCACATTCCTGATAACCTGCTTCTTTTGTTTAGCTCTTAAATCAACCAGGAAACCACAGTAGTAAAATCAGGTAAGGAAAGGGATGTCTCAACAATTATATAGCTTCACGATGGTAGAGGGTTCAACAATGGAAGAAATTGACTGATTGTTTGCATGCTCAGTACGTGAGTGGATGGGGAAGTAGATGGCCAAAATCGTGAGGAAAGATGGAAAGAATGGTCATAATGGTGAGAGTGAACCCCCACAATGATGGAATTCCCCACACAAATTTGCATGTGTCCTGTATATGACTTGGATCTCTAGGATCTTGTTCCTCTCCACTTGGAGTTCATTCCTCTCCCCAAAGAAACTTAGGATAACTCGGTTTATTTCCAAAACTTTAGTAATTTAGGAAATACATTATAATACTCCCCTGGGTTAATCCCTCAAGATTATCCCCTCTTTCCTAGCCTCTCATCCCGCTTCCCTCTCCCTTCCTAGTGGATCTTATTCCCCCATAACTCTTTCTTCATGGTTGGTATACACACAACGATGTATTTTATTAATAATATGCATACTTACATATACAAAAGTAGGCTCTTTGGCCTTATTATCTAGGCTCTCCAGCCTAACAAACACATATTCCTTTCAGCTTATAAACACTTGGCTCACCAGCCTATAAACATAATCACAATTCAATAGGGGCTCGACCTTGGGGCATTACAATCCCCTCCCCTTATTTTTTCATTATCCTATGTGCAACTCATTTACATAACATCAAAAAGATTTTAAAAATTCTTCAAAAAGATGTGGGTATTCTGCCCGCATATCATATTCATGCTCCCAATTTGCGTCCTCAGGACTGTACCAGGTCCATTTGACCTTTATAAGCCCTATGGATTGATTCCAGAGCTGTTTGAATTTCTGGTCCAGAATGCATACTGGATGCACTTGAAAAGTTCTTTCTTGCTCCACCTGGATCACATTCCAATCAATATCATGATTAGCATCAGGTATATATTTCTTAAGCTATGATACCTAGAATACATTATGTATATACATAGATGCAGGTAATGCAAGCACATAAGCTACTGGTCCAATCCTCTCTAGGATTTAAAACAACCCACAATATATAGCTTCCAACTTTTAATATTTTCCCAACTTCAGGGAACTTCTATTGTCCTTCACCTTCAATAAAACATCATCACCCACTTTAAATTCCCTATGAGTTATGCCCTTGTCAGCATAGATTTTCTTCTTGTCTTGGAAAGCCATGAAATTTTGTTTAATCTTCAACATTTTCTCTTCCATTACTCTAAGAAACTCTATCCCAAACATTGTTGTATCAGTTGGGTTGTCCCAACTTATTGGTGTGTTGCACTTTCTGCCATAAAGTGCCTCAAATGGGCTCATCTTCAATGATGCTTGATACCCATTGTTGTAGGAAAAATCTACCAAATGTAGATAATATTCCCATTTATATAGTTTGTCCATCACATACATCCTTAGCATATCCTCTATCACTTGTTTCACTCTTTCTATTTTCCCATTAGACTCAAGATGATAAGCTGTGATGAAGTTCATATTTGTTCTGAACCTTTTGAATAACCCCTTCCAAAAATTTGTGGTAAACTTTAGGTCTCTGTCAAACACAATTGTCTTGGGTATGCCATGCAAGCGTGCTACTTCCCTCATATATATATCAACAAAATTGCTTTCCTTGTGAGTAACCTTCATAAGAATGAAATGGATGGCTTTAGTAAGCTTGTCCACCACCACCATGATAACATCATGTTGCTTGTTTTTTCTGGGAAATTTGGTGATAAAATACATCGTCGCCACTTCCCACTTCCACTCAGGAATGGTTAATGGCTGCAACAACCCAAATGGATGTCTATGCTCATCCTTGAACGTTTGACACTATAAGCATTTAGAAATGTATTCAACAATTTCCCTCTTCATGCCTAGCCAATAATAGTGGCTCTTGACTGTTGAAATTATTTTCTGATATCTTAGATGTCCAACATAAGGTACATTATGCATTTTTTTTAAAATCATGCTCCTCAATTGAGGATAATTGGGTACATAAAATATGTTCATGTACAAGAGAATTCCATCAATTCCCAATTCATAACATTCAACCTTCTGCTTCATTTTACCTTGCTGCAATTTTGTTACCAATTCCTTGTAGTGAAAATCTACTTTTGTTGCCTCAATTTTTTTCCTTTAAGATCAGTTTGACACATTCTAATGGTTGTAGCATGTAGTTCATGCACTCTCCTTCTAAGTGCATCAACCAATTTTTTCTCCTTTCCTTTGATGTGCTTAATATCAAAGTCACACTCATATAGGAATTCCAACCATCTGCTATGTATAGCATTCAAAATTGGTTGGTCAAACAAATATTTCAGACCATTATGGTTTTTCCTCAACTCAAAAATCTTTCCCGTGAGGTAGTGTCTCCACTTCTTCAATGCATGTGCTATGGATTCCAACTCAAAATAATTTGTGTCATATAGCCTTTCATGCTCTTTAAATTTTCTAGATTCAAAACATATCACAAATCTGTTCTCACTGAGGACTCCACCAAGTCCTTCTTTGCATGCATTTGTGAAAACCACAAAATATTCATTTGGGTCAACAATCCTCAGAATTGGAGCACTGGTTAACAACTTCTTCAACTGATGGAAGCTCTTTTCACATTGTGTTGTCCATTGAAACTTCACCCCCTTCCTTTGCAAGTAAGTGATTGAGTGAACAATTCTCGAAAAACCTGCAATGAACCTTCTGTAGTAGCAAGTTAGACCCATGAATGATCTGAATTCTGCACATTCTTAGGTGATTTCAAAGTTTTAATAGCTTCAATATTTTCAGGGTCCACTGCTATCCCTTCTCCAGGTATGATATGCCCCAAATATTGGATTTTGTTTTGATAAAATGAGCACTTGCTCAATTTGGCATACAACTGGTGCTCCCTTAACACTTATAACACCATTATCAAATGATGCTCATTTTCTTCTTCTAACTTGGAATATACAATGATTTCATCCAAAAATACAATGACAAACTCGTCTAAATATTCCCGAAAAAAAACATTCATCAAACACATGAAAACAGTCAGTGGATTTGATAAACCAAATGGCACCAATGTGAATTCGTAACGACCATACCTTGTCATGAAGGTAGTCTTGTTGATGTCTTAATCTCTAATCCTTACTTGATGATATATTTATCTGAGATCATTCTTTGAGAATATCCTTGCAACCTTTAACTGATCAAAGAGATCATCGATCCTTGGAAAAGGATACTTGTTCTTTATGGTCACTTTGTTCAATTGTCTGAAATCAATGCACAATATCAATGTACCATATTTCTTCTTCACGAATAAAACTGGGGTGCCCCAAGGTGACAAACTTTGGCATAAATACCCCTTCTTCAGTAGCTCTTCAATCTTCATTTGCAACTCCTTCGGCTCTAGTGTACTCATTCTGTAGGAAGTCTTTGATATTGGAGCTGCTTGAGGCATCAAATTTATAAAGAAATCTATATCTCTCTTTGGGGTAGTCCTGGTATCTCCTTGAATAAATATTCAAAATATTTCAGGACTGAGTGATCCTCCAGGTTTGGCACCTTATCCTTAGGTGATTCTTCCATATGGGTTGCAATTATTTGGTATTCCTTTCTGTAACATTTCTTCAGCTGCATTGTTGAGATCTCTCGGACAATAACTTCCCTAGGAATTCCTTGGACTTTTATTGGGTTCCCTTCCTCATCCAGGCAAGTAAATTCCTTGTTATGACAGTATAAGAAATCATGGTGTTAGTCCAACCTATCCATACTAGTTATGCAGTCATATGAACCCAATGGCAGGATGTTCAATTATGCCTTGGTACTTAGCCCATTCATGTCCAATGGACATGATTTAACCATATCAACAACTTTTCTCTTGGCTCCTATAGCCAATTGTACCAGCCAATATTTCTCATGCTTGCTTCTTGGAAAAAGAAATCTATCCACTACCTTAGGATCTATATAGCTATGAATAGCTCATGAATTTATTAAAATAGTAAAGGCATGGTTATTGATCATACCTTCTACTTCAATAATATGTTATTGAAACTCTGCATGCATGTTGTCCAGGGCTGCATAGATCCTAGGTACACTTATTCCCATGTCCTCCACTTTTTCTTCTTGTTGTACATTGTGGACAACTCTCAGTTTGTCACTTTTGTGAGGACAATCTCTATACTTATGGTCCCCTTTACAGCCCCAACATTGAATGGGTTTATGCCTTGGACTTTGCCAACCTAGCTCATCCATTATATTCTCTCTAAAAGATGGTTTTCCTTGAGGACTGTTTCTGAAAAATGGAAGCTTGTTCCCCTTCTTCCTTTGTTCCTTATTAAACTTCTTCTCATCCTCCCAAGCCTTCTAGAAAGTAGGACTTCCTTTTTTTTGATCATATAAACACTTTTCTCTTCTTATGGTTTCTTCCACAATCTTGGGATCATCATATTGGATTTTATCACTGATAAAAGACAGTTGCCCACTCAAATATATTTGAATCTTCATTGTCTTGTCCTTGATGAAGGATACATACTTCAACAATCCTAAAAATCTCTTTTCATATTCATCAATAGTCATGCTTCCCAATTTGAGTTAAAAGAACTCTTTCACACTTTTGTTGTAATACCTCTTGGGTAGGTATTTCTTCTCAAAATGCCTCATGAATTCCTTCCAAGTCACATTTTTCTCTCTGAGGTGTTGTACTTGCACAAGTTGATCCCACCACATGGATGCCTTTCCTTTCAGCTAATAGATAGAAATTATTCCTTCTGCATGGGAATACTATTTATGCAATTGGAAGTACTTTCTCATGCCTAGAAGACATGTCTCATCATCTTCATCCTTCGTGTTCTCTCTATAAAAAGTAGGAGGTTTGATCTTATTCATTTATCCTTACAAATCATCCACCCCAGACCTCCTATGCTACTTGATAGGGAATGTGCTTGCGCTATTGTGTGATCTTATATGGTAATGTTTTTGAGAGTGATGGTGATGTATTCTACCATTCCTTAATCTTTATTTGTTCTCAGGGGTCTTGTGGCTTCCTGATTTGCTGGAGCCACTCTCCTTATCCAACTTCTTTTAAATTGTTTCCACGATTTTCATTAACTTCATATTGAAGTCTTATTGTTGTTCCTTGGCCTTGATAAGCCTCTCATTATCATCCTTGTGGCTCTGGACATCTATCTGCAATTTTTTTAGGGTCTCAGCCAGATTTATATCTTCCTCCTTTCCTCCTCCATGTCCATTAGAGTTGGTTCCTTCCATACCCAACTGAACATTAAACCCTCTTATTTCACATTCTTGGTTGTAGACTACCTGAGTATCCTCCATCACTCTGCACTCTGTGCTAACTCTGATTTGACACCTGTTAATTCTGCAAAATTCCTCAGCCAATAGAACTTTGTAAAGCTAATTGTTCTTAATATTTTCATGAAAACACGAACCATTCTAATTCATTAATATATCAAAATTATTTTATGCTTATTTCCTAAGAAATTGACTGTTCAGATCCAATTTCTAGGTGAAAATTTATCTTCTATTGCTCAATACCTTTCCAATGTTTGTTTCCATGCTCAATTCTAAGTTTTAAGTGGGAAGTTGTGGAAATTTGAAGAATTTGTCCCTTTCATGTTCTTAAAAAAACATTTCGAGCACTAGCCCCTTTTCTTCGGGCCCCAAACTCATGTGACCTCGGGCTATGACCGAGAGATAACATATAGGTTCTTATCTAGAGCCTTGGGACTTCGAGGCTCTGTATATTGAGAGGTGTTAGAAAACGTATAATTTTGAGATTTTGAAATTTAGATTTTGCCTCTTATGGTCATTTCGAAGCTTCACGCTTCAGGTATTCCAAGAATTATAAAGAACAAAAAATATGAAACTCTGAAGTCCCGAATATAGTTCTTTGGTTGACACGTGGCACTTATTTTTAATGCTTCCATTAGATGATTCATATGTTTTCAAGTGACACATGTCACCTTTCTTTTATTGACACATCATCAAGAATGACATCATCTTTTCCACGTCACTCCAAGAGATTTCCCTTTGGGAGTTTTAACAAAAATCGAGTTCACAAACCACCAAAATATCTAAGCGCCGAAGTAATGAATATTAGAAAAAGTAAAAAGTGTTTTAAAGAGTTAATAAAACATTTAAATAATTTTAATTAACCATGATTAGGTATTAATAAATTACTCTGAGAATTCGGCCTTCGAAGGTTTTCTATCATGCTACGTCCAAAACTCCCGAACATCGAACCTGCGAAGTACGTAAGGCTAACTCATTGTTTAAAACATGATTAATCAAAACATAAAAGTGATTAATAAGAGATTAACGTCTTCGTGAATTCGACCTTCGAGAGATTTCTTCCCTCTCACATCCAAAACTTCCAAACCTCCAACTGTCGAATTGTTAATGGCATCTATGATTGATTAAGGTTAATGATTTCAATAAAGATTGTGAATCACCAGATAATAAATTCCATAAATTTTTTAATGAATTCTTCAAAGACCGATAGACTTTGTGAATAAATCTCTTCGAATTTCAAAATCATTTTACCATTTCCAATTAATAGTTTTTCATTCAGTGAACAGATTACAGACTTCTCTTGTTACATGTAGGATAATTTTGTTTCCTTAAGGATTATGGCACCATGAAAAGTTGCAGGGAAACTTGATGGATTGGATTTCAGAATCTAGCAGAATGCTAAACCGGTTTGGAAGTCTGATTAAATAGGAAAGGGATCAAATATGGCAGGGAAGGGCTAAATATGGCAGGAGTGCAAAGCTGATCAGGACCAAATTATTCTGGATCATGATTTCTCGATATCAACGGCCAAGAGAGATTGTGGGGGGCGAAGTTGTGCGGGGTTTAATTTTGAATGGCATCACTAGGTGCATTGCGGGACGAAAGGAGGGTTACCTCAAAACCACTTCCTCGTGCCCCTGCAAAATAGAAAAGTATAAAGGGACTTTAGATCATTTATTTGATTTGATTTGACATTGGACCGTTAGAATCATGACTCAACACCTGTCCTCCACCCACTCTACCTTTCACCCTTCATCCTGTCATACCCTACACATAACTTACCCATACATTCTCGCATCCAGTCATCTCATCTCTTTACTGGACACTTGTCCCCACATCATCCTATTTGTGAACAATTACTCTTCCCCGTAACTTTTAGCCATCGCATAACAAGCCAACGTTGAGCTACCTGTCTAATTATCCCCCCCATATCTTCAAATACAATTCTTTATCCCAATGAACGCATTTGAAGGGACTAATGGCAACGAAATCAAATGGAAAAGAAAGTGATCCAAATGATTGCGGTGGTCGTAATGGACATGTGTACCCAGTTTAAAGAATAACGGAAAATAAGCGCATCTACAAGCAAATGAAGAGACAGATGAAGCACCAACAAAACTCAACAATATTTGCATCATTTTATTTCATTCAAATTGTATTCTATTTTTAGGCAAATATTGTAGGAAGTCCAATGGTTTTCAGTTGTGACAATTTTTGTATAAATAGATAGGTTTTAGATCTATTCTGGAGGGCTTCTTTCTGAATGTAAAAGATAAAACTTTTTTGAATATCAATACAAGTACATACAAATATTCTAAGTTTCGCTCAATTTGAGTCATGTGTTTCCCCTCCGTTTCCATCTCTCTAACTTTCTTTATGTAGTTCTTGAAGAGTGAATGATTACAATTTAGTACTACATCTATTGTGATCATAATATATTAGAAGTTCATTCAATAACAACTTTTACTTTTTTATTACTATGAGTAAAACAAGACATGTGATCTGTGTGAATTACTGCATTTGTATCTCCTTTAAAGGGTGCATATTCTACTTTTACTCTACTGCAAACAAGGTGACACTTATCTGTAATTGATACCTGAAATTTTTTTAACATTTTTGTAAATCATTTCTACATCATTTAACAATATAATTGTGACTTAGATAACGAGATACAGCCTCTGTACTATCTTATCATTAATTTGATTTAAAGATTATTTCTCATAAAACTGAAGCTAGAAAAAAGAACTCATAAAAACACTTCATTTAAAACCTTCGATGCCTGACATTATTCTTTGAGCCTTAGAATCAATCTCAGGAACAACAAGAGATTTCCCTTTCTTCACATCACAAACCTCTTGGACCACCAAAATGGAAAACTCGCGAAGGACAGTGGATCTACGGTCCACATTATTTGTTCAGATCTATGGTGCATAAGAGTTACAAGGCTTCGACGGTTTACAAAACATTTCACTACCAATATCCTGAAGTGTTGACCCACTGAAGATCCCCTCTCTTGCCTCCATGTGTCATATCTCAATCAAGGGTAGAGATTAACTACGTCCCTCCAGGAGTTCTCGACTCGCAGTAATTCTGCAACACAATCCCCGAGAGTACCACTTCTCCAGACCTTGGGATATGGAACCACACGTCCGTTGTGATCAATGGTCAAGATGGACTCCAACCTTCGGGCCTCCGAAATTCCTCGACCCAAACTTTTTATGCCTTGAATCCTCCAGACTAAGGGATCTACTGCCACGTGTCCACCCCAATGAATGGTGAGGAATTACTCCTCTCTTCAAAGCTTCAGGGGTTTCATATTCCTATCACTGCATTCCTTCCTAACACTGAAGTGGTGAACCCATGGGGTCCACTTATTATAGCACATATGATTGCTACGTGGAAAATTCCAAGAAGAAGACACATGGCATTATCTGAGGGGTGACACATGTCAAGTTAAAACTACAAAACCAGCCTTTCAAAATCACATAGAACATTGACATGTGGCACACATCTTATGTGTCCACGTCACCCCAGGTGACGTCACCAAGCCAAGTCCATTCAGAACTTTGAAACTTTGGGACTCCAGGACTTTGGAGGTTCAGATCTTCTTCCAACAACTTTTCCCTAAATGCCAAACTCTTGAACCGTTTAACCTCCTAGGGCCCACCAAGTACAACTATCACCAATCAAAGTGGTGACACGTGGCCCCATTGTTGAGTGACATGTATTAGGTCTCAATTGGTACTAAGGGCCTATCAAAAGTACAAAAATTAATGACACATGGTAGACCTAGGTAGGTCCACATCACCCTAGGTGACATCATCATGCCACATCATACCCGACACTTCGAGACTTCGGGGATTTCCTATCTTCGACAATTTCTCAAAATTGTTGAACTTCCGAATTCCAAACAGGTCAACATCATCTCCTATGCTTCGAGACTTCGAAAATTCACTTACAAAACTCCTGAACTGCCAATTGTCGATGACTGCTTCTCGTATCTTCAGGACTTTAGCCATTTCATTGTTCAACACCACACAACCCCCAAACTATCGAGCTCTGAACATTACCTAATCTGAGGACACATGTCCTTGGAAAATGGACAGTTTGAGTTAGCTCCAAACTTCGAGACTTTTGAAGTTTTTATCTGCTATAGTTTTAAAATGGACTAAGGGGCGAAGTCTGAAGGACTTATGTGCTTAACCTCTGAGCACCTTCTCCATATCTGACGATTTTGGGGGATGTGTCTTCTTCCGAACATATACAACGACCCAAATTTAACTTTATGGCCCAATACCATGTCTATTGAGGTTTATCAAACTGTTATACCTCATGAGCTTCTGAACACAACCATGGTGTTCTCTCAACACCCTTATGGCACTCTGTACATCAATTCCTTGTAGAATTTTGACTCCAAATTCCACATTCGTGGCCCATCTATGTTCAATGTGGAAACCATCAGCTCTTATACCAAATTGTAATGTCCCCCATCCACCCTTGGTCGGGGAAACGCCACTACTTCAAAACCAAACTTTTCTTAAACCAAATTGTAGCACAATCGAGTCTTAAGCCACTGGGTTGTGCATGCTTTGATTGAGCTCAGTAAACATATATATATATATATATATATATAATGAAAATTTATCAGATATAAACATTCTTCTCATACACATATTCATGCAAAAGCGACAATAAACATATACATGCAATTCTAATAAACTTGATACATGTACCTAAAAACAAAATTTAAACATAGCATGTAAAATTAACATAGATTTGGTACTTATCTTCTTATGAGAAGATCACCAACTGTGTGTAGACCTTCCATGAACCACCTATTCTTAAACCACGCTACTCCAAGCTATCAATAATGGGTCACCCCCAAGGGTGAAGTAAAATACACCCAGGGTAAAGGAATCCTAGGGTAGGCTGAGACTTTGAAAAGTTGCAGAATGCAACAGGAAGGATTTCCTCCAAGCAGTATACTTACGCCCACTGCTCACAAACTCTCATTATCCACATGCATGTTCCACCCATGGAATATACACCTTCACTTTTCCATAATCCATCATCTTCTCCACTTCCCTTCCAGGGCTTCAGCAACAGGCCGGATCAAGAATTCTTAGAGCTCTGTAGTTGCAGCTGGACTCCCTCAAGGATAAATCTCTTCCCCAACAACCTCTGTCACCTATAGAGAGTTTTTTACAGGCATGAATGTTAAGGTTTAATCTATTATTAGATTTCTTTGCATTTCATTAGATAACAATAGCATAAGATAGGATCAATGAGAAATACACAATCACAAGAGACACATCATTTATCCTAGGAAACCTTCATGGGGGAGAAAACCCAACAAAAAATTCCTTATTATAGATATCCAATACAATGCCAAGAGATAACTCAAACAAATATAGAAATTC
>SNQJ01S0029598.1:62538-76906 GCA_010110895.2 Picea sitchensis | reverse complement strand
GTATAATTTGAGAGTTTCAGGATTTTTTACATTAAATATATTTTTACATTTAAAAATAAATTTTGAATAACAAAAAAATAGTGATTCATGTAAATTTGTATCATCAAATTCTAAAAAAAACATTTTGTAAAACAGCTAAATATCACTTTTAAAATATTGACAGATAAACTTCTTACCCTGAAAAGCTCCAACTCACATATATGTGATGTGAGCCGGCTCTGATGTGAGCCTACTCACAATGCTCACATATATATATATGAGTCTGCTTAATTGATGGTGGTTCCTGCCCCCAACATCATGTCCAAAGTGAATATGGAGCAGCTTGGTCTCACTTGTACAAGTGAAGCCAAGAATATGCTCACCTGAAACAAGAAAGTGCAACCAGCCATTGGTTAGATTATATTGACCAAGAAACAAATTTTATTCGAGTTTCAAACACGTTGTTTGAATACAAATCCCACCAACCAGATTGATGTCTTTTCGTTCTGTAATTCTCAACAATCAACCGTCGTCGCGAATGTGAATCCATAATTTTCATTTTCTTTTTGTCAATATGTTTCGTGAAAACTACATTTATTTGAAAGAGATCCCTTATCTCCTGCCGATCGTATTTGTCATTACCATTGCACATACTGGTCGACTTATTTTCCAGTCCGGAAATGTGGAAGTTTTACTGTTCAGAATCATACGCATGAATAATATTTTAAGCAGAGAGTTTGACTTTTTTTTTTTTTAAATTGAAGATAAATTTTGTTTAAATTATTAAACTAATTTTCATATTCAAAATTTTATAAATAAGATTATATGTGTAATTCAGAGTAATATCTCATTTTTATCTATAATCAAGTTAAATGTTATTAAAAAATATATAATTTTAGGGAAGATAATTTTATTGATGATTACAATGATACTAGTTTTCAGCTTCAAACCTATTTATGAAATAGGGTTAACTATCCAAGATCTAAAGACATTTGATAGGAGTTAAGGTTTTCCTCTTATGGATCACGCGCAACTTATTTCGAGATTTCAAGTGCATCCTACATTCTTAGAGAGTATCTAGTGGTGTTGGGATTTGGTGATAATTAATTCGTTCAAAGATGGATTTGGATCATATTATTCTGCTTTGGTTACAACTAAATAGAGCAAGTTAGAATATGGATAGGGATTGCATTTAATAATTAGTTTCTTGTGTGAATGTATAAATTCATGTAAGCCCGTAGAGGCAAACGACTGAGTGTGAGAGACAGACGGAGAGAACTTGCCAATCTGATGTAATATCCATGATCTGAATAATAAGACAACCGATGCCTATGCTTGGTGGGCGTAGCTCAACGTTCAGGTGAACCACGTGAAATCCCTGTGTTTCTTATGTGTGTGATTGTTAATTATCATATGTGAATTGTGTTTTCCACATTTGCATTTCTAACAAGTGGTATCAGAAATTATTGTATGAGCGTAAACCGCAGGAGTAAACTCTGTGTGAGGTGCGTCGAATTCAACATTACCACATGTCCCTCCTCTGAAAGGGCGCAACGACATATTGTTAGACTTTACACACATTTAAAAACATGGAATCACAAGTGGTATCAAAAATTATTGTACGAGCGTCAAATTCTTAGAAAAACCGCAAGAGTAAAATCTGTGTGAGGTGCGTCGAATTCAACATTACCACATGTCCCTCCTCTGAAAGGGTGCGACGACATATTGTTAGACTTTACACACATTTAAAAACATGGAATCACCGCAATCAGGAATGTGGTAAAATGCGGAGACTTTTCAAGATCGCCGCACTCTAAGTATATAGTGAGGTGCGCCAACTCCCTCAAACGTCTCGGATCAAGAGACATAAGCATGAAGTTATGAAGTTTGTTTTAAGTAAAGGTATTAAGTTATGGATTCCATGAAAGTTGACTTTTATGTCTTTTATAGCTTTTAATTAAGCAAAAAATTTATCTCATGGGTGGATTTTATAGCTTTTAAAGGAATCGCTTGAGATTGAGGAGTGGCTACTTTATCTCATTGGTAGATGCGTTTTAGTTTCTTATGGAGTAAAAAATTTAAGGTTTAAAGTAAATTAAAAGATTTTATGGAAAATATATCAATTTTTATTATTATAAATTTTTTGTGGTGATCATTTAACCTTATTTATTAAGGATTAATATTTTTTATTTATTGGTTAAAGAGTCAAGTATTATAATTAGTGATTTGGGTATTAGGAGATTTTTTGTGTTAATGGCTAAGATGCAGAGTTTTAAGTTTGAAGTTGAATAGTTCAGCGGTAAAAGTAACTTTGAGATCTGGAAGCTTAAGATGAGGGATTTACTGGTGCAACATGGGTTGCAAAAAGAATTGGTAGGCAAGTCAAAGAAACCAACAACCATGACAGAATGAGAATATCTCGATGTGAAAACTCTTAGTACCATTCGTTTATGTCTGGAGGATGAGGTTTTGTTTAATATCGCAGGAGAGGATACAACATCAGGCTTATGGAGCAAGTTGGAAAGTTTATATATGATGAATTCCTTGAAGAGCAGGATCTACTTGAAGAGGCAATTGTACAGTTTGTGGATGAAAGAAGGTACAAAAGTTTCTGACCATTTAAATACCTTCAATACCCTTATAGTTCAATTGACTAGTATGGAGGTTAAATTCGAAGATGAAGATAAGGCTATTACACTATTGTGTTATTTGCCTGAGTCTTGGGATAATCTAGTCACCTCTATTATCTTTAAATCAACAGATGTTTTAGATTATGACTCTATTGTGGGAGCTTTGTTGGCTGAGGACATGAGGAGAAAATCTAGTAAAGAAACCTCAACTTTAGAGGCGATGCTAGTCAGAGGTCGAACTAAAGAGAATAATGAGAGAATTTTTCCTCGATCTAAGTCAAGACACGAGAAGGGTAAAGCCAAATGCTGGTACTGTGGAAAAACAGGGCATCTCAAGAAAGATAGTTGGAAAAGAAAGGAATCTGAGGAAAACTCTACGAAGGAAGCAGATTTGGCTGTAACAAATTCAGGTATGACTGATCAAGTTTTATCCGTTTCTAGTAATCTAAAATATCAAGAAGAATGGTAGTTAGATTTAGGTGCCTCCCACCACATGTGCTCACATAGAAATTGGTTCATTTCTTACCAATTTGTTGATGAGGTTGTAGTGTTTATGGGAAATGGTATTCCCTGTAAAACTATTGGGCTTGGCAGTATTAGAATCAGGATGTTCGATGGTATTGTTAGGGAATCAACAGATGTTAGATATGTACCTAAGCTTAAATCAAATTTGGTTTCATTGGGATTGTTGGATTCTTGTGGATATAAGTATACAGGTCAAGGTGGAGCACTCACATTGTCGAAAGGTAATTTAGTAGTGATGAAGGCAACAAAGGTTGATAACCTTTATAAGTTGGAAGGCAGTATTGAAGTAGCATATGAAGTGACAGATGCATCTTCTTGTTTATGGCAGACGCATCAAGGTCATAAGAGAAAGAAAGAATTGTAGGTACTGGTAAGTAGAAAATCATTTCCAAACTTCAAATCTTTGTTTCTGAACTCATGCTTGTTTTATATCTTTGCAAGTTATGATGGTGGTATAAAGGGATGTTGTGTGTGGGATCGTACTTCTCACAAGGTCATCATTAATAGAGATATAATATGTATGGGACAACCAAAATGGTTGATTCAAGATCACAACGGTAAATTTGTTTTCATGCTAGAAAATTCATTGTATGGCCTATTGGTACCAAGGCAAATATACAAGAGGTTTGAATCCTTCATAGTGAGTAAGAATTTTTCAAAGGGTAGGAATGACTATACAGTTTATAGTGCATTCACAGTATTGAGGTTATTTGCTGATGACATGCTCGATGCAAGCCGAAGCATGGATAAAATCAGTAATAAAATGACTCAGGTGGACATGACAATTCAAATGAGGGATCAAGGAGCAGCAAAACAAATTATGGGAATGGATGTACATAGAGATGTTAATGGTAAGTTGTGATTGGAGTTCAGTATGAACATTGTAAAACCAGTATTTATCCCTGTTGCTTTCCATTATAAGTTTTCTTCAAGCATAGGGCATGTCTATAAAGAAGAAAAGGTTATGTCTCATGTAAGTTCAGTAGGATGTATGTTGTATGTGATGAAATGGTTAAGACCAGATGTTTCACATGCTAATGATGTTGTCAGATACGTGACAGATTCAGGAGCTGGAGTGAAATGGGTGCTTCAATGTTTGAGAAGCACAAATGTCACCTATAATGGTTACACTGAGATGGTCTGTGATAATTGTAATGCATATTTTATAGGTGTTTTGGATGTGAGTAGACCTATCGCTAAATGTGTCTCACAACACAGTTGTGGAAGACATGTTGGAGGTGGAGTGACCCCTCGAGAAATCAAAATTCGTGCAAGTCATAGAGGCGAGATCATGAAACCAATTTTATTAGAGAAGCTGCAGTGGTGCTTGGCCTCTCTTAGCTTGCAGAAAAGGTGATGAAAAAAAGGAAGGAGAAATGTATCAAGTAAATTGTTGTCAAGGTGGATATTGTTGGGATTTGGTGACAACGAATTCCTTCAAGGATGGATTTGGATCCTATTATTCTGCATTGGTTACAACTAAATAGATGAAGTTAGAATATGGATAGGGATTGCATTTAATAATCAATTTCTTTTGTGAATGTATAAATTCATCTAAGCCTATAGAGACAAACATTTAGAGAACTTGTCAATTTGTTGTAATCTCCATGATCTGAATAATAATACAACCAATTCCTATGCTTGGTGGATGTATCCCAACGTTTGGGTTAACTACGTGAAATCCCTGTGTTTCTTATGTGTGTGATTGTTAATTATCATATGTGAATTTTGTTTTTCGCATTTGCAATTCTAACGGTCTGGTTGTCCTCACTATCAGTTATGATAAGTTTTTCCAAAGAAGAAGAAGAAATTTCAGACTTACCCTAATATCTGGTCTCATGTCTAAGATTAAGGCTACATGTTACTACAAATCACATGACCTCATTTGTCGTAACCTCAATGATGACCATAAGAAATAATGAATTTCTTGGGAATAGTATTTATGTTGAAAGTGTCTTTTGGTTTTGGAGTAAAACATTTTCATTTTGGAGTAAGATCTAACATGTCTTGTGATTGGCTAAGAACTCATTTTCCTTGAATATAAGGGAAGAGGTAAATGACCCAAAAACACAACGTATGGTGTGAAATTCTATCCCTTATTTTAAATGGTGCCTTTTTTTAATAACAATAATAAGCCAATCCAAATTGCTAAATAATAATTAGTAATGAGCATATTTTATCCCTGTAAATTTAAAACTAAAAGTTTATACTAATCATATATTAACATAACCAACTAATAAACCAAAAACATAACAAAATTGATTATGAGTTCAATATGTCATTAATTGAATCTAAGTGAGATGGATAACAATCATTCCTTTCAACCAACCAACCTAACCTCCATTAAAATACCTAAAAATATTTTAATAAAAAAACTAAATTAAATAAAAAAAATTGAAATTCAAAATGGCTAATTAAATGTTACATAATAAACAAGCTACGATTTTGCTTTTGAACATTCATGGTGGATGTTTAAAACAAGTGTTGCATGGTATCATAGTCCTTGCCTTGAATTTTGAATAAATTCACAGGGATGAGGAAAAAGTAGCGGAGGCAGATGAAAACTCTAGCGGAGATGTGGCAAGCAACATGAAGCACAGGTGGTATCCATGCAGTAAATGACACGTGGTCTCTAGAGTCCCATTTATTTTTTGAAACTATATAATCCATTTTTTTATGTTCGAAATTTTCATTATTTCCAACAGTGTGACTTTCTATGTTCGAAATTTTCATTCTTTCCAGCAGTGTGACTTTCTATGTTTGAAATTTTCATTCATAACTTGCATGTTTTATCTCTTCAATGTATACTTTTAATTTGTTAGAGTTAAGTACAATTTCCATAGACCATCTGCCTTGTATGTCTCTATATGTGCCAGGACAAAAAAGGTTATATGCATAGCTGGAGAAAAAGATATGCATGAGAAAAAGATAAAACACATAAGACACATATAAAGTTACATTCAAATTAAATAAACACAATTTCTTGACATTCAACATAGTTGAAGATAAAAATTTATGAGCACATAAATATAAAAGGAGATAAAAAATTGTTTTATTTGAAATATATCAAAAAAATAATATTAACTGTTACATATTCCTGGAAATTTAAATGTGTTTCTCATATAGACTAGGATTGGGGTTCATGCGGACCATAAAAGAAATATGTACAAGAAATAGGACCGTGGAAAGAAGAAGTGGGAGACGATAGAGAGAAATACCTAAAAAGAAGAAATTGGAAGGTATCAGTCTTTGGCTAGACATTTCTATTTAAAAAGGTGGAATAACAGGATTGACAAACAAAGAACAATGTGATTAGTATAGACTTACAGTGATGGTACATATCACCCCTTTTTCTATTTACTTCCTAATACCTTTTTATTGTTGTCATTGATGGCTACTAGAATTGTACCAACTGTCTGTTGCCTTTTGTCAATGACCTGCTTCAATTCCCTTTCGACCCATTCTTCAATGTAGCTTCTCAAGGGGGTGACGTTGATCTCATTCCAGATTTTTATGCTGAAAAGTTACTTTTCTAATTCTCTTAGATCGATAGAAAGATTACGCAGAGCCTGATCAATTTTTCATTTTGTACTGAATATTCGACTAGCCAGTTGTCCATGCCATCTTCACCATATTCAAGGATGTTGTAAAACGTTTTTAAGGACAATGCCATAAAATATCAACTTGTTTATCGAAGGCTTGCTGAGTTAAGGGAAAGGAGTTGAAGATTTACTTGGGGTCTTGGACCTCGTTTGTCCTTTCGGCTAACTCTGTTTCGGTAAGGTTTGTGAATAATTTTTCTTTCTTTGATATGGCTTGTTCACATGATTGGACAATGAGATGCAGGTTATTCACTTTCTCTTTCCATCACACATTTAATTGAGTGATCCAGTTTTTGGAGGGGAGGTCTTGTTGTCTTCTTCTCGTTTCTGTCATGTTGTTGACATGTGTGCCAAAAGGGAGGACCGTGTGTAAATAGAAACTTTCTTCATTTTTTAAATCTTCCTGCAAATGTTCGAGCAAAGTATGTTCCCTCGTTCCAAGGGAAGCCATACTTTTTTATGTTTCCCAGGCCTCAGTAATCAATTCCATTATTTTCTTGATATTATTCTCCACATATCCTCTAAACGATGTGAGGAGGCTAGAGGATCCTTTTAACCTGGATGCAGGGGTGGCAGGCACGGATATTACTAAAGGACTGGCAAGCAATGAAATAGGAATCAAATCTTCCTTCAATTCCTTGACTCGGTCCTTCAGTATGGCATTCTCGGCCTCAATGCCTCCAATGGAATCATCAAGAGAATCTTCTATTTCTCTGTGAATCCAATAGATTTGGGATGGTTGAATGTTCGCAAGGTTAACCTCTGAATGAGATTTCCCTTTATTATTTTTTACATCTCTCTTTTCAATAATTAATTTTTAGACTCGCTGTAAAAAATAACACTCTGTAATACGAAGGATTGAATTTTAGTATCAGCTATGTCCATTGGTATACTATGATGGATGGCATCTCTGAGATAATCAAGGTTGTGGAATACACTATCCAGACTAGTCTCAAGTTCCATGTTCTCCCTCTCAATTTTCGGCTCTTCCGCCTGCCCTACAATTTTTTTTCTCTTCTTCTCCACAAGAATCTTGTGAGAACTATCAATTTTAGGGTGAGGAGTGTTGTTATTTCCTCCTCCATTTGAAGAATTCTAGGTTTCTTTCTTATTGTGGTGGTTCGTTGGAGCGATGCTCCAGAATGTCATACTTTTGGGAGTGTTATCTGACAATTGAACAATCTTCTCACTGAGGCCTTTTCCTTGTTTCTTGTACAATTCAGTGGTTCTTTGCAATGTGTCTAGGTCGTCGGCATCAAAAGAAAGAATGTTTTCGTCAGTGTCTCTTTTTTCACTCAAGTGTCTCTGGAAAAAAGAATTGTCCAAGCCAACTGTAAGTAAATGTTCTAAAATAATTTGGTTTGGGTCAAACTCTCTTAGCCTTTCAGCATATATTAGGTTCAAGTTGTTGAAATGGGCCGTGAATTCGTCAATTTTGTTGACGTTCCTCAACACAAAGTCCCCGACCTTCCAAGGCAGAGGAATGAACTGTTTTTTTCTATTCTCATGGAATAGATGCAACCAGTAGTTGTATTGCCTTGCTATTTATGTAACAAAAATTATGTTTGTAATGTGACATGGAAGAAGATCAAGTTTTTCCTTGGAGACAAAAAACCTTATCACACCGTAATTCTCCATTTGTTCAAGTGCCCCCTTCCTATCCAAAAAGTTTGCTTGCCTGGTTAGATATGCGGGAAGCATATTCTCCTAATAATAAAACTTTGAAAACATGGACAAAGTCATTAAAAACCTAATAACAATAGTGGGAGGCATTGTGCTTCCACAAGGCCTGGTACCAGAAGGTTATTGGGTCGAATTCCTAGTTCACATTCTTGGAAAGAGACAGTTTTGGAAACTGACAACAATGCGCCGTCGTGAAAACCAAGTAGGATGACATATAAAATTTATTCTCCTTTTTGAAGCTTGACAATTGGGAACAAATTTCGTGGGAAATTAGCTTCCCACAATAAAAAATTGCTTGTTACTTGACTGTGAAATACAAAATATAAAAATCGATGTGGGAAATAGTCGTTGTGGATTCCTATCCCATTATTCTTGTAAACAATGAGGCACTTTCTTGGAATGGATTTCTAAATGAACTAACCTAAAATTTTGTGATATCTTCATGAACTGTTATCGGGTCTTCCAGGAAATTAGGAAAGAGGTCTAACCCGTTATTTTTCTTTCTTATGAACTACTTGGAGTCTTCTCCTATGAACACCATTGTTGGCTCCAACAATCTTAACATCTAACAGAAGACCTGAGGTGACCAAGAAACAAAAGAGTGTTCCCGCAGTGGAATAATTATTTGGCCTAAAATATATTCATCGGGGCACCAAGAGACCATCTCCTTATAATCAAAAAATTCAGGGACAAATCCTGCACGAGCAATCCCAGAGGTCCAAATTATTTTGTTCTGGGCAGAAGGGGATGAGTAGTAAGAATATGTCCTGGACCACTGGAAGTTATGGTCCTCATGCCTGAAGATGTTCACTGTATCTCCACAGAATTGTTGTTGAGTTGGTGCCATAATTTTATGAAAATGTCTATTTGCTCCAGATGATGCTTGAAATGAATAGTTCTAGGGGATAATATAACCCTCCACAAATGTTGGTTCAATGCGTGTGAATGGGAAATCTCCTCGATCCTTTCACTCATTAATGACAATCTTTATGGGTGTTGCATGATGAGTTGTTAGGAGTAAAGCTTAATTATTACATACTTAGAAGTGCGAAGGTGGCGGGTACGGTGAAGAGCAATTAAGGATTGGAGGTTTCATGAATGTGCCAACCTGACGAAGTGCGAACGACATTCCATGATGTTTGAAATTAACACTCGCAAGGGATAATATAACCCTCCACAAATCTTGGTTTAATGCATATTAATGGGAGGTCTCCTCGAGCCTTTCACTCATCAACGACAATCTATATGCTTCTTGCATGATGAGTTGTTAGCATTAAAGCTTACTAATCACATATTTATAAATAAGACCTTATATATATATATATATATATATATATATATATATGTATGTATGTATGTTTTTATAAACAATTTTTTATTATAGACAAGTGCGAAGGTGATGGATACGGGGAAGAGCAGGTAAGGAATGGCTAACTATGAAAAACAGTCATACGGGCTTCAAAATAGGGTTACAGGGGATACTCAGGAAAGGCGAGTTTTCGACGGTCAAATTGTATGTCTCGAAATTTTTGGCTGCAAAACGCATAAAATGGAAAAGGGCATCATGGGGCAGTTCAGTCGTTGGTTTGTATATTTGTGGAATTCTGGGAAAGTGGCTAAGTATGGAAAAGGGAAACAGTCGGTCAGACTGTTTTTGAAATTAACGATTGAATATTTCATGAACGGGCCAACCCGACGACACACGAATGACATTCCATGATGTTTGAAATTAACATTTGGAAGGGATAATATAACCCTCCAAAAATCTTGGTTTAATGCGTATTAATGGGAGATATCCTCAAATCTCGGTTTAGCATTAACGATTACTAATTGCATACTTAGATATAAGACCTTATATACATACATACATATATATACTATCTAAGTATCCTCCATCACTCTACACTCTGTGCTAACTCTGATCTGACATTTGTTAATTCTGCAAAAATATGTAGCCAATAGAGCATTGTCAGCCTAATTGTTCTTAATATTTTCATGAAAACATGAACCATTTTGATTCATTAATATATCAGACTTATTTTCTGCTAATTTCTTGAAAATTGACTTTTCAGATTCAATTTCTAGGTAAACAATTATCTTCTACTATTCAAGACCTTTCCAATGGTTGTTTCCATAATCAATTATGAGTTTTGAGCAAGAAGTTATATATATATGAACAACTTGTCCCTTTCATGTTCTTAAACAAAATTTTAGGCACTAGCCCCTTTTATTCGGGCCCAAAACTCATGTGACCTCGGGCTATGACCAAGAGATAACATATAGGCACTTATCTGGAGCCTTGGGACTTCAAGGCTCCATAGATTTGGAGGTTTCCCTTTATGCACATCACAAACCTCTCGAAGCATCAAACTAGCAAACTCGCCAAGGACGGTGGATCTACGGTCCACATTCTATATTCAGATATATGATGGATAGGAGCTTCAAGATTCCAGGCTTCAACGGTTTCCAAAACACTTCACTACCAATCTCCCAAAGTGTCGACCCATTGGAGATCCCCTCTCTTCCCTCCCCCTGTCATATCCCGATCAATGGTCAAGATTAACTCTGACCCTCCAGGAGTTCTCGACTCGCAACAATTATGAAACATAATCCCCCAGACTACCACTTCTCCACACCTTGGGATCTGGCACCATGCATCCTTTGTGATCAATGGTCGAGATGGAATCTGGCCTCCAGGCCTACGGAAGTCCTTGACCCCAATTGTTTATGCCTTGAATACTTCAGACCACGGGATCTACTACTGCATGTCCCCCCTCGATGAACGATGAGGATTTACTCCTCTCTTCAGAGCTTCGGGGGTTTCTCCTTCCTCTCACTCCATTCCTTGTGAAAACCAAAGTGGCAAACCCCTGGGGTCCACATAGTACTACACACGTGGTTTCCATGTCACAGATTCCAAGAAGCGGACATGTGGCCCAATCTGAGGGGTTACATATGTCAAGTTAAAATTGCAAAATAAGCCCTTCAAAAGCACATAGACCAATGAAATGTGGCATGCATCTTGTGTGTCCACGTCACCCTAGGTGACATCACCAAGCCACATCCATTCGTAACTTTAGGACTTCAAGACTCTAGGACTTCGAAGGTTTGGAAGTTCTTCCAACAAATTTTCCCTGAATGTCGAACTCTTGAACTGATTAATCTACTGGGGCCCACGAAGTACAACTGTCACCAATCAAAGTGGTGACCCGTGGCCCCATTGTCGAGTGACATGTATCAGGTCCCAATCGGTACTAACGACCTATCAAAAGTACAAAAATGAGTGACACGTGGAAAACCTAGGTAGGTCCACGTCACCCTAGGTGATGTCATCGTGCCACATCATACCCAACACTTCGGGGATTTCCTATCTTTAACACTTTCCCAAAACTGTCAAACTTTAGAACTACCGAACTATCGAACTACCAAATTTTTGAACTTCCAACTGCCGAATATCTCAATGTCATCTCTGACGCTTTGAGACTTTGACAATTCGATAGATCTCTTCTCATCTGCTCACTTACAAAACTCCCGAACTGCCAACTATCGATGACTACTTCCTGTTTCTTCAGGAATTTGTCAATTTCACTAATGAACACCACACAACCCCCAAACTGTCAGAATCTAAGCATTAATTAATATGAGGACACGTGTCCCTAGAAAATCGATGGTCCGAATTAGTTCCAGACTTCGGGACTTCTACAGTTTTTTTCTACTATAGTTTTAAAATGATCAGAGGGGCGAAGTCTAAAGGATTTCTATGCTTAACCTTCGAGAACCTTCTCCAGATATGATAGTTTTAGGGGATTTTTCTTCTTCCAAACAGATCCAATGGCCCAAATTTAACTTTATGGCCCAATACCACGTCTACTGTGGTTTATCAAACTATTAAACCTTATGATATTTTGAACACAACCATGGTGTTCTCTCAGCGCCCTTATGACACTCTGTACATCCATTCCTTATGGAATTTTGACTCCAAATTCCACATTTGTGGCCCATCCAGGCTCATTGTGGAAACCATGGGATTTGATACTAAATTGTAACATCCCCTGTCCACCCTTGGTCGGGGACATGCCATTACTTCAAAACCAAATTGTAACACACCCCAGTCCTAAACCATTGGGTTGTGAATGCTCTAATTGAGCTGAATAAACATATATATATCTAATGAAAATTTAATAGATATAAACATTCTTCTCATAGACATATTCATGTGGAAGCGACAATAAACACAAACATGCAATATATACAGGAAATTATGATAAAATTTAGCCATATACCTAAACACAACATTTAAAAATAACATGTAAAATTAACATAGATTTGGTACTTATATTTTTATGAAAAGACCACCAACTGTGTGCAGACCATCCACGAACCTCCCAGCCTTAGAACACGTTGCTCTAAGCTATCAGCAGTGGGTCACCCTTGAGCTGGGACTAAACTCCACCCATGGTAAAGGAATGCTAGGGTAGGATGAGACTACGAAAATTTTCACAATGCAGCAAGAATGGTTCTCTCCAAGGAGCCTACTTACACCCACCTCTCAGAGACTCTCATTCCCCACATGCATGTTCCACCCATGGAACATACACCTTCACTATTCCACAGTCCATCAACTGCTTCACTTCTCTTGTAGGGCTTTAGAAACAGGTCGGATCAAGAATTCTCATAGTTTTGTAGCTACTGTTGGACTCCCTCTAGGAGAAATCACTTCCCGAGTGGCATGTCTCACCTGGAGAGTATTTCTCACAGGCATGACAACCTACTTCTTCAACACACAAACGTGAAAACCTGTCTCTTTAAATCACAAGCCTGACAACCTGCTTATTTTGTTCAACTCTTAAATCAACCAGGTAACCGCAGTAGTAAAATCAACTAAATCAAGGGATGACTCAACAATTATAGAGTTTTACAATGGCAGAGGGTTCAAAAATGGAAAAAATTGGATGACAACATGCCTATCCAGTGTGTGAGTGAAAGGGGAAGCAGATGGCCAGAATCGTGAGTGAACTTGTGAGGAAAGATGGAAAGAATGGCCAAAATGGTGAGAGAGAACTCCCACAATGATGGAATTCCCCACACAAATTTCCATGCATCTTAGACGACACTTGGCTCTCAAGGAGTTCGTTCCTCTCCACTTGGAGTTGGTTCCTCTCCCTAAAGGAACTTAGGATAACTAGGTTTATTTCCCAAACTTTAGTAATTTAGGAAATACTTTATAATATTACTTTAGGTTAAAAGCTCAAGCTTAGCCCCTCTTTCCTGGCTTCTTAGCCCCTCTTTCTTCGTAGTTGGTATACACACAACGATGTATTTTATTAATAATCTACATAATTACATATACAAAAGTAGGCTCTCCAGCCTTAGCATCTAGGCTCTCTGGCCTAATAAACACATAAGTCTTCCATCTTATAAACACTTGGCTCACCAGCCTATAAACATAATTACATTTCAGTAGGGGCTCATCCTTGGGGTATGATAGTGTAGGTATATTTTTAGGTCTTTCCATGCCTTTCCATGTATAGGTATATCCATGTATAGGTCAAGGAAATGTCTTTCCTTGCCATGGATTTGTTTTCAATGTACCAAACTTCCTAGTGTGTAAGAGTGTGAGAGGGAGAGAGAGGAAGACAAAGAGGGGAGGTAGAGAGAGTGTGTGTAAGAGTCTAGGAGAGAGAGAGAGAGAGAGGAAGGAATAGAGGGGTGCTATAAAGAGAGGGTGTGAGATTTTGGCAAGGAGAGAGAGGAAGGGATAGAAGGCAGGTAGAGAGAGAGAGTTTGAGAGTGTGAGAGGGCGATAGAGAAAGATAGAGAAGGGGGTAGAGAGAGAGCTAAATGTAGGAGATATGGGTAGATGTTGGAGAAAGAGAGAGGAGATATAGTGGGATGGAAGAGGAGATATAGTTGGAGGGAGGAGGAGAGAGAGGGAGGGAGGAGGGGGTA
>SNQJ01S0029598.1:19628-41576 GCA_010110895.2 Picea sitchensis | reverse complement strand
TTTATATTATTAAAGGGCTAGCAATATGCCACATATATAAACTTTATATGGATAAAAGGTTTTGCATTAAAATACTCTAACACGTACATGCACAGTTCAGTTATAGAAGACGGTAATCATGAAATCAGCAATATAACTTCCATATATTCAAGAATTTGCCAAACTGAGTTGAGTTGCCACATTGTAATTTGCCATCCTCAGATTCGGAACGAAGAGCTAGAGTTTAATTTTGATGCCACATAAATGTTGGCGGGCGGTAATCCTGAAACCAACAACATAAATTTCTATTCAAGAAATAAATTTTTGCATCCATGTTATGTATTTTCCATCCTTTTTGAGATGCAAGAGAAAATAAAGTTCTTATAGTGCCCCATTTTGCAGTAGGAGCAAATGTTTCTGTGTAATCAACACCGTTTTTCTGAGCATACTCCTTTGCTACAAGTATTTCTTTATACTTATCAAGTAAACCATCAACCTTATATTTCATTTTATAAACCCACTTACAACCAATTGGTTTAATTCCAATAGGAGGATCCACCAACCTCCAAGCGCCATTTTTAATAAAAGCATCATACTCTTTCTGCGTTGCATCTTTCCATTCCTTACAACTAGCAACTTCTTGAAAGGTACCAGGTTCATTAACAACAACATAAAAATTGAATTTAAAGTCATCATACCTTCTTGGAATTGTCTTGGTTCATGTCGATCTACGTATTGATTGCTGCGGTGATGGCTCATTTTGAAGAATAGGTTCTTCAAGACTAGTTTCTGATTTTTCATTATTATCATCCCATTTTTCTTCTACAGAAACATTATTATCATCCAATGTTTCTTCATCAAAAATATTATTATTAACCAATTTTCCTTCATAGAATCATTATTATCAACTAATTTTTCCTCGTTCTTTGGTGTTGTTACGCAAGGAAAATTCCCAGATTGATCTAGAATATGAATCCCCCCATTCAGGATGTGGAAGATCATTATCCCATTCATAAAAGAACTTCTTGGAAGAGAATCTATCCAAATTATTGAGTTTTCTATCAACAATAGAAACATCTTTATCAAATTCGAGAAAAAAAACATCTCTTGAAACAACAAATTTCTTGTTTTTCTCATTATACAAATAATAAGATTTGAAGGTATTAGAATACCTCAAGAAAATACATTTGTGACTTTGTGCACCTAATAACACCATATTCAAATTTATTGTAAAAGTACCTTTAATAGTCCCTCCAACTTAACATGTTGTCGTTTTTCATGTTTGAATTGCCACTAATACATCATGAGAGACCATCATTAGCTTGCACTCACCCTTTGGCTTCCCATTTTAATATTTCTGGAGGTTTATGTCCTAGTAATAAATAAGAAAAGGATTATATGTCTAGTGTACCATATGTTAGTGCAGTAGGAACTGTAATGTATATAATACTATGTACAAGAGCTAACATTCACATGCAGTTGGTGTTGTCAGTAGATACATGGAAAATCCAATTTCACATGCACTTGGTGTTGTCAGTAGATACATGGAAAATATAGGTAAAGAACATTGGGTAATAGTGAAATGGGTGATTTAGTATCTTAGAGGCACAAGCACTTATTGTATCACCTATAATGGTTGTAGTAATTCGGTCTATGGTTATGTCTATTCATGGGTAGTAGTGAAATGGGTGATTCAGTATCTTAGAGGCACAAGCTCTTATTCTATCTCCTATAATGGTTGGAGTGATTCGGTCTATGGTTATGTCTATTCATATTTTGTTGGTGATTTGGAAAAAAGGTGATCTACTTGAGGTTATGTATTTACTCTTGCATGAGGACCTATTTGTTTGATGTCAAAGATTCAAAACAAATTTTCTTTATCCACCATTGAGGTGAAATATATAGTTGTCTCGCATGCATGCAAGGAAGAAATTTGGTTAAAGGGTATATTGGGTGAGTATGGAAAAGTACAAGACAAGGTAAATCGTCAAAGTGTTACTCATTTGGCTAAAAATCCAACTTATCATAGTAAGACTAAACATATTACGGTTAAATACCTTTTTGTTAGATAGGTTATTGATGAAGATGGAGTAGGTCTTTAGAAAGTCCACACTCAATAAAATTGTCCAAACATTGTCACAAAAATCAATTTTGTTAGAGAAGTTGCAATGATGGTATCAAGTAAGTTGTTATTAAGGTGAAGATTGTTGGAATTATGACAACAATTAAAATCAGCTATGATAAAAACCAAATTTAATTGTAGTAGATATATGAATGTAATGGTGGTGGTTGGTATAACGAAAATATGAATCATATGGATGTAACAATGGTGGTTCATATAACTAAGGCAGAAGGCACTTCATCGTGTGAATGTTTCCTTAAGAAAATGTCATGATTTTACCACATAAAACATGTGTATTGAATGTAATTGCTCTTGTCTTGATTTCTAATTATTATTTCCTGTATCGTATTGCAATTTATATATTTTGCCCAAAACAACTTGTACATTATAACACATAAAATTAATAAACTTGTACATTATAACACATAAAATTAATAAAATTCAATGAATCTTGTATATATTACACTTATAATATTTTTAGTGATGTCAATTCACTTTGGCTATCCAAAAAAACTACAATTTTTAATATATTTAGAAAATGTTGAAAAAAATTGATTATATATATATGTTTTGCCACTTATTCATAGGCAAAGTTCTTCCTGTCCATAATCATTACTTTTATCACTTCTTTAAAAGTAAAATCCCTTTAATTCATAGTTATATTTTTAAATGAAGCAAAGTATATATTCATTTCTTTTACTCATGAGAAGGCCTACCTGCTTCTAGCTCCCTCTTCTTCAGAAACATCCTAAACATCCTTGGTGTTCTTGAGAAATTATATACCACGTCTTTAACTTGCCTTATTGGCATCGGTTATTAGTGTGTTCAGTTTATTAACTTTTTCATTTGCGATAGAAATAAACACGTTTTTGAACGTATCTTCTCCATTAATGATTTATGTATTATTTTGCTCAGACATGCTTAAATTTTGCAATTAAAAATTGCATCATGACCAAACTCTGCACTAACTATTTAAATTTATCATATCAATATGATTAGACGGGAGAATCCCGTAACTTCACATACATTACTACCAAATATGGCGATAACATCACATTTATATCATTAAAGGGATAGCAATACGCCACACATATAAACTTTATAGGGATAAAAGGTTTTGCATTAAAATAGTCATGAAATCAGCAATACAACTTCCATATATTCATTCTTGGAATTTGCCAAAGCGAGTTGAGTTGCTGCATTTTAATTTTCCATCCTCAGATTCGGAACCAAGAGCTAGAGTTTAAGTCTGCTGCTACATAAATGCTAGCGGGTGGTAATCATGAAACCAACAACATAATTTCCATATATTCAGTCTTGGAATTTGCCAAAATGAGTTGAGTTGCCACATTGTAATCTGCCATCCTGAGATTCAGCCCTCCAGGCAGCGCTTTACCCTGCATGTGCTTGGGCTTCATGGGAAGGATCACAATAGCCCACCCCATGGGTTGCCACATTTCTCCTTTGAAGATGCGGTTAAGTAGTGAATGAACTTGGGCATATGCTTGCAGCATATCTTCACATTTTAAAAATGCATTATTATTATGTGACTTGTTGGACAAGTTCATTAAGGAGGTGGGTCCACAACATGTTTTCCAAGTCATAATGGACAACGTTGATAACTATGTTGTTGCAGGTAGGATTCTTATGCAGAGGTATCCTACCTTAGTTTGGATTCCTTTTGATTGACATTGTATAGATATGATTTTAGATAATACATGAAACAATTCTTATATTAGGGATATTGTTGAATCGACTAAGAGCATATCAAAATTCATATATAATCAAGCATATGTGATTATCTTGATGAGATGATTCACAAATAACAGGGAGTTGGTGCATCCTACAATCACACGCTTTTCCACTAGCTTCACATATCTTTAGTATCCTTTGGATTTTATGTGGGACTTGAAGATGATATTTTCTTAGATGAGGGATGATTTATCATTTAGTCATAAATCGGACGGGGCGGCCATATGCACGCTACTGTCATACTAGGAGATCTTTTGGGTGGGAGTTGAGGAGGTAGTTTCCATTAGAAAACCATTGGTAAAAGTTCTTCGGTTGGTTTATGGAGACAATCCCACAATGGGATACATGTATGAGGCCATGGATAGGGCCAAAGAAGCCATATGTTCCTATTATGATGACAAGGGAGATGATGGATTTCATAAATGACTATAGATATGGGGATTGATTGATCAATGATGGAATAATACACTTCATCGCCCGATTCATGTTGTAGGGATATAACTCAATCCTACATTCTATTACTCATGTGGTTTTATATTTGATGTTGAGGTTATGGAAGGATTCCTCACATGTGTTGAGAGTATGGTGCTAATTCATGAACAACCTGCAGAGATTTCCAAAGATATGGAAATATATAGGATATATTGTGGGACTTTTGTCTTTCAGATGGCTATAGATAATAGGAAGACCAAAATGCCAATTAAACTTCATTAAATTTCAAATTTCTATGTCTCTTATTAGTTCTTAGTTCTAACTTCTATATTCTTACTTTGCTTCAAATTTTATCTTTCAAATTTCAATGTCTTTTCTTATGTTTCTCTTATTTGTTGTATATGCTTGGTGGGCAAACTATGGTTGTAGAGTACCCCATCTACAAACAAATTCCATTCAGGTGCTTATTGAAACATGTATCTCTTCAGGATGTGAGCGCAATTGGAATGCATTTGAGAAAATACACACCAAGAAGTGCAACACGTTAAAAATTTTCAAATTAAATTTTAATTCATTATAAATTTTAATTTATTATTTTATGCCATGCCACCCTCTAGATTCTAGGTTATGTATTTTAAATTATAATATTATCAATAATTTATCATTTATGGCCCTCATACAGGTTAGAATCCTAGTTCCTCAATGACATGGTATTTGTCTACTACAATCTTTGATTGTTGGTGAGGAGGATTCAGAAAACACCCGATGTGGACGTCATTTCATTCGATGGTATTGACACCACTATTGCATGGAGGTTTGATTTCAAGAGGCCTATCTTGGAATCAATTCATGATTGGATACAGGAGGAGGTAGAGGGGGGAGTAGCAGAGAAGGAGGAGTTGGAGGAGGAGGATGTTACAAAGTAGAGTCAACCACAATCCTTACGGACTCTGACAATGAGAGTTGTAATTGGTAGTAGTACCAATAGAGGACACCAGATTATATCGCCTACTTCTTCTATAGGGTGTTAGAGTCAAATTCCAACCCCAAGGGATTCTTCCTCTAGATGAAAAGTCATTTCTAGATCCATCACCTTTTCCCATAAAAGGAGTAGAGGTAGTCATTATTTTTATTTGATTTCATTTTAGACAAATGATGATGATAAGATACATTTGTCACTTATCCCACTTATTCTATAGGATGTCATATTCCAATGCCAACCCCAAGGAATTCTTCCTCTAGATGAAAATCCATTTCTAGATCCATCACCTTTTCCCGTAAAATGTTAAGCCCTAATATTGGCTCATTACCCCTTAATTGGGGCATATTATATTATTAATGTTATTTTATTTATGTCGGCTTTAGGCCATTAGTTGCAATTATACCTCCTAGTCTCCTATATATACCAAGGAGTCATTTTCATTTTGAATCATCTTGTACTTGAACATTTAAGTGGGGTAAAAGGAGGTTGCCCCCTCGAAAAGGCTTATTATCTGAAATTATCTCTTTTTCAAGGTGTTGAGTACTTTTTCTGAGGATTTTCTATGCTATATTGATATTTGGTTCTTAACATATGGTATCAGAGCTCAAGGTCTTGGGGTTTCACTGCTACATCTGAGACACCTTCGAATTTTTGCTATAACTTTTTTTATACAATGTTTCAAAAGGAACTGCTTGGAGGATATTTAGTAGATGGATCAAGGTACGTTGGGATAAAAATTTATCTCCTGAGGCCTTATAATTTCGGAGATACAACCTGTATAAGATAGGGTTCTGGAATCATCCTTAACTGAGTCATTGCGGAATTTTTTCTATAAAAAAATTTCTGTAACGTTTCAGACCCTGAAATCTAGAGGATATTTATAGAAATTAGTAGGGTATCTGTGGTAAAAATTTCATTTTCTGGGTCATCTTAAATTTGTATGTACACCCTGTGTAAGATAGGGTATCTGACAAGTCCTATTGACTAGTCTCAAGAAGGTGTTTCAGGTAAAATAATCATAAATTATTCATAGAGTATCCAAATTTAGTGGGACTGGTTTCATTGGATCTTGGATAGTCTGCAATATTTCCGATACAAGTTTCAAAATTTTATATCAATTATTTTGTGTGGGGCACGCTATACAAGTGAGATCTCTTAGAAAGGACAAAAATCAGCAAGTTGTGGGGAAATTACTGTAATTTCCACTTGGCACATCCAATTTTGATCAGACCTGTGGCATTGCAGAGAAGAAATATCATAGAACTACATAAAATAAAGTTTCATAACCAGAAGGGTTGAAACATGGGAGATATAATAGAAGAAATATTGTCTAGCAGAACCACTTCAAAATCAAGGTTCAAAAGTGATACTTGGCCAACATGCCACCAAAAAACGGAACTTCTACACCAAATAAGCCTCCATAAAATCCTACTTGGACTCTTGATGAAGGTGAAGAAATGTGTAGGGACATAAATATTTACAAAAGAAGTTAGTAACAAAAGATGAACTACAAGAGATGATGGAGGCTTTAAAAGGGGGGATCATGGAAGTATTGAAAAATGTTGTAACAGAGAAGACACCTGAAAGTGAAAATGAAACCCATGAAATTCATGATGAACACACAAGGAAGGTGAATCAAGAATGGAGAAACTCCAACTTTGGTTTGAAGACCAACCACATTCCTAAGATTGATATGAGGAATTTTGATGGCAAGGACCCAATCACATGGATACTTCAGATGGAGCAATTCCTTGATCTCCATAAAGTGCCACATACACAAAAGGTACGAATTGCTTATTTATATTTAGAACCTAATCAATTTGTATGGTATCGATGGCTTTGTTCTCGCAAATCACTCGTCACTTGAACAATTTTCACAGAAGAAATGATAGCACACTATGAGGATACAAGGAGAAATACCTTCTTTAGCCAATTGATAAATGTCAAGCAAAGGGTTAGTTACCAAGCACATTTGAGAACTTCCAAGATTGAATATAAAGGCCTTTGATATTCTAGATGACCACTTGATTGATGTATTCATAGAACTTTAAAGGATAACATTCAACATGAGGTTAGCCTTTGGGAACCAAATCATTGGAGAATACATTTAAGGTGGCAAAATGTTGAAAGTAAAACTATGGCTATATGGCTACTACAGGGACCAATCCTAACATCTATAAAATAATGAAATGCTCCTTCTTCACAAACACCTCAACCTACAGTTGACACCTCAATGGTGGAGGAAGAAAGAAAAAGGTTTATGCTTTAGTGTGGCGGCAAATGCAGGTAAGGGACATAAGCTGTGGTAGGAAGAATTATTCTACATAGGTGCAGAGGAAGAAGAAGAGAAGAACAAGAACCATCTCAAGATGAAAATGTAGAAACAATTTCATGCAGAGTTCAAACTCCATGATGTGTGTATAAGCATTGAACAGGAATTAGCACTCCTCAAACCCTCAAGATGGGGGATACATCAAAAGAAAAGGTAATAGTCCTAATTGATTACGGCAATACTCATAATTTCATTCACTATAAATTAGCCAAATATATCAATTTCTTTGTATATCCGGTGCTAGAGTTTCAAGTAATGATTAGAGATGGAGGAACTATCAATTTCTAGGAAAATGGAATAGATCAATCTTAATATGGGGAATATTTAATGAATAGTCAATGATTACTATACCCATGGAGTGGGATGTTGTACTAGAATCCAATGGTTACAATCATCAGAACAATGGCTTTTAATTTTCAGAACTTTTCATGAAATTTTCATTGGAAGGAAAAGGTGAGTTAAGAGGTATCACTTGAACGCAGTAGAATTGATAAAGCTCTAATGGCATGACAAATTATTAAAAAAGGGGCATCAAAGTGTTATTGCCGCGACTATGCTCCTAGATGTTCAAACATCTAAGCCATCTATTCCTCAAGATCTGAAAGGATCATTGATAAGCATTCAAATTATTTGAAGATATTCCCAAAGGTCTTCCATCCACTCCGAAATCATGATCATGAAATTCACCACAATTCTCGAAGTGTTCCTCTAACGTCGGGGCTATCTGAATGCCATGAGGAGAGTGAAATTGAGCACATGGTTGAAAAAATGTTAGAAATTTGGCATTAATAGACCTAGCCAAAGTTCTTACTCTGTGATGGTAATGGTATTCAAGAAGAAATAGCTCATGGCATATGTGTCTGGATTGTAGAGAGCTCAACAAGATTATTAAAGATAATTTTCCCATTCATATCGTTGATGAATTGTTAGATGAATTCCACATGGAGTGAAATCTATTTCACAAAAATTGGATCTTCGTTCGAGGTATCATCAATGATGGGAATGAAGGAAGAAGATATCTCAAAAGCAACATTAGAACTCATGAGGCTGTTATGAATTTTTGGTCATGCCTTTTGGTATACAAAATGCACCTTCCACATTCAAGGTTGATGAATTCCATTTCAAGCCCTTCATGAAAATTTTGTTAGCATTTTTTGATGATACTAATCTATAGCAAGTCATGGGAGGATCATGTCGACATGTTGATAAGGTGCCTACAACTACTAAGGAACAACAACTATATGCAAACCATCCAAATGTTTCTTTGGAGTAAAGGAGGTAGATATTTGGGTCATAGTGTATCTAATGAAGGTGTCAAGGTAGACCTAACAGATTAAGGCCATGATGGGCTGGCTAATTCTTAAAACATTGAAGAATCTTAGAGTTTTTTGGGTTTGATGAGTTACTACCACAAATTTATTCGGAACTATGGAAGAATAGCGAGGTTTAATGGCACTAACTGAAGTTTGCATTTCATGGAATCCAGTGGAAACTAAATCTTTTGAACAACTTAAAGGTGATGTAATCTGCAGCCACTCTAGACTTCCCAAAACCTTTATTGTGGGATCTTGATGCCTAGAAATGATTGGTGTTGTCCTAATGCAATGAGAGGGCCACGGCTTTGAAAGTCAACCACTCAAAGGAAAGGACTTACACACCATTTATGAGAGGAAATGATGGAAATACTACATTCATTGAAGAAATAATGTCCTTACACCTAATGGGTAGGCATTTCAAGGTCAAAATGGATCATTGATAGTCTTAAATACTTCTTGGAAGAAAGACTATCTTAGGAAGAACAACAAAAATGAGTAGCAAGATATTGGGTTATGATTTGAAATCATCTATAAGGGGAAGCAAAATGTTGTGAGATGCACTCTCAAGAAAGGATGAAGATGTTGAGGCATTTCCTGCATTGCTATCTAGATCAATATTTGATTTGGATAATGAAACAAAGGGATGAATGGAAGAATGGTAGAAAGGTGTGGACTCTCATTTCAAAGGGTGCAATAGGATTCAGTGCATTAGATACATTTACATGGAAAAATGATTCATTATGGTGCAAAGATCCACTTATATTTGTAAGAACTCCCAACTCAAACAAAAGGTACTATTTGAATTGCACACCTCTCCAATAGGAGGGCACTAGGATTTTGAAAACCACCATAGAGTCAAAAGGATTTTTGGGAGGGCCTTAAGCTAATGTTCAAAGGTTTGTGTGAGAATGTTTGGTTTGCCAACAAAATATAAAGGTGGAAACAATTAATACCCTAGGTCTTTTTACAACCATTATCCATGGAAGTCATTTGGGAGGAGGAGTTTCCATGGATTTCATCACCTTGAGTTTACAAAATTCTGAAAGGAAAGAGTGTCATCATGGTGATTTTTGATGGAATTAGAGTACACTAGTTTGTGCACTCTCTCATCCTTCAAAGCTAGTAGGTTACTTACTTTGCATTCATTAGGCAGTTCTAAAGCTACATAGTAGCCCAAAGATTATCGTAAGTGAAGATCTATCTTCTTGGACATTTTTGGATAGGAGTATTTTCTTGTTTGGGTACTCAATTGGCTCATAGCTCCTCCTATCATCCTCAATCTGATGGAAAACGAGATAGTGGGCAAATATACATGAGAATACCTTCATTGCTTTGTCTCGATAAACAAAAACAATGGTTCAAAGGGTTACCTTAATGAGAATGGTGGTATAACACTTCCTTTCATAATGCAACAAAATGGCACATTTATGGCACTTTATGGATGCCACCCTCATTCCATCACTTCTAAAAAAGAAATCTAAGGTTCAAGCGGTGGAAGATCACATAGAGAATCAACAAAAGTTCTCCAAATCTTAAAGGACAACGACCATGGCACAAAATTGCATGAAAAAAAGCGGTCAACATGCGTAGTGATAGAAGTTTTGAAGTATGGGATTGGGTGTTTTAAGACTAAAACCATACAATGGATTGTCCCTCAGCCAAAGGCAAGGCCAGGATAATAAATTATCACCAAAGTACTATGGCCTTATAAAGTGTTGCAAAGATTGGTACTATGGCATACAAGATATAGTTTTGCATCTTCACGAGTACACCAGTTTTCCATGTTTCATTCACGAGTACACCCAGTTTTCCATGTTTCATGCTTAAAGAAGGTCATAGGAGACAAGATCCCAGTTCAAACTATATTGCCAGAACTTGATGAGGAAGGAAAAATCATATTGGAGCCTGAAGCCATCACTGACACAAGAATTCACCAGCTAAGGAATAGATCCATTTCAGAGTATCTCATTAAATCGATGAAACTACCGGCTGAAGATTCCACTTGGGAAGATGAGTCTTTTATACAGAAGCATCCAAAGTTACTCAAGCATTGAGAAAAACACTTGTCTCAAGGGGAGCGACATGTTAAGCCCTAATATTGGCTCATTACCCCTTAATTGGGGCATATTATATTAGTAATGTTATTTTATCTATGTCGGCTTTAGGCCATTAGTTGTAATTATACCTCCTAGTCTCCTATATATACCAAGGAGACATTTTCATTTTGAATCATCTTGTACTTGAACATTTAAGTGGGGTGAAAGGAGGTTGTCCCCTTGAAGAGGCTTATTATCTGAAATTATCTCTTTTTAAAGGCCTTGAGTACTTTTTCTGAGGATTTTCTATGCTATATTGATATTTGGTTCTTAACATAAAAAGAGTAGAGGTAATCATTAGTTTTTATTTCATTTCATTTTAAACAAATCATGATGATGAGATAAATTTGTCACTTATTATATTTTTTGATGATATTTTGAGGATTTAGACTCAGGAAATGATTTAGTGTTGATTTGTAGACTTTCATGTATTTGAGTTTACTAGACATATTATACATCTTATATATCAGTTGTCTTTTCATATTTATGTGGAAATTTATTTATTTGATGTTGTTGATGCTTTAGATATTTTAAAAATTGAAAAAAAATGAATATTTTTGTATTTTTTTGTTCTTACGACATTTTCCGATATTTTCCCCAATGTTGTCAATATTTTCGTTTTTGGACCCTCAATGATATTTTTTCAGACACGATGTCGGTAACACTTATTCATTATTAGATATATTAATGACACTTATTCATTCTTAGATATATTAATGATCATTAGATACTCCCTTAGTATTGAGGAAACACTTATTCATTCAAAGAAATAGAGAATGGACATCATCATTGTCAAAACATTTGATAGATTAGTATTAATGCTACTTGATCATTTTTTTCCAATAGATTAATTAAAAAATGAAAAGTCACCCCCAATTAAACAATAGATATTATTATGTCCCGCCATTCACTACAATAAAATAATGTAAATACATACATATAAGGAGACAATACTTACATATACAGTGCAAGCAGAATGGATTAATGAACATTTGAAATGGCTAACTCTTTATTTATTTGGTCGAAAATATGTTTAAGAACCCTTGAAGTCCTTCTTAAAATCTATGTTGGAAGCCTTGCGTAATGGTTGTGACTTACAATTAAAAATCCTTAGAATTCCTAGGATTGTCTAGGGAAAAAGCCTTGTCGATATCATTTCAATGCTAAGGGAAGCATGTCTCCATACTTCACATTTTCCATGCTCCACATCTTGAGCCTGCACTTTGCATCCCACATAAGAATCCATGTAAAGCATGGTGCATACGGTTGGAAAAGAAATGGAGAGGTGGGGGGGTCATACTTTTTTTCCACCTATCACATGAAAATCCATATAAAGAATATTGCATGTACAATATCGTTTGTGCAACATTGGGGGATTCAGATGGTACTCTAACTTTGCACTCCATATTATGAAACAACATAAAAATCAATGGAAGAGGTACACAAATAAAGTTGTATTGCATATGGAAGATTACATATGGATTATTTGGAGCCTTAGGAAAGCATTCTTCATTCCCTACTCAACATAAAAAATTAAGGAAAAAAACACATGGATAAGTATAGAAGCCCCAATATTAAAACCTTCTTGGTATATGAAAAGAAAAAACATGGAGAAGTAAAGTATCCCAATATAAAAACCTACTTGAAAGATAGGATGGACATGTTATCCATGCGTGCAAATTAACCTGTTCGAAGTTGTCACATGGTAGTGTAATAAAATCCTGAAATTCCAATTTGTGTAGAGCTTGGAATGCCAAGGGAAGGACACCCATGGATTCCATATAACAATTTCTTAGGGAGAATGAATTATTTTTGGACTTTCATTTATCCTTGAACATGTAACAAGCCCATGAAATAAAAACTCCACAATAAAAATTGTTAGTCTTAAAATCATTATGAACAACATACATATATAGGTGTTGTAAGAGTTACGATACAATTACAGTTATTTAAATAATTAAAACACTACAGATTAGTTAACATTCCCCCCTTAATCTGAAGGGACATCTTACATGCCAAGATGCATTCTGAATTTTTCAAAATTTTCATAGACCAATGCTTTAGTAAATATATCTATCATTTTCTCTGAAGTAGAACAATGTGTGAGATGAATGGTTTTGGCCTCAACATGATGTCTAATCAAGTGATATTTTGTGTTAATATGTTTGGTTCGATCACAGAATTTTGGATACTTGGCCAATTGAAATGTAGAAGTGTTGTCAACAAAGAGAGGCATTTAAGTCACTTATTTCTCCTGCAAGTCTTCAAGTATTTTTTGAAGCCAAATGATTTATTTTGTGGCTTGAGCTGCTGAAACATATTTGGCTTCAGTTATGGAATCAACAGGAACAATTTTCTTTTGTGATCTCCAGGTGACAGTTGTTGATCCAAGAGTCATCAAATAACCTAAAGTAGACACTTCATGCTCTTTATCTCCATCAAAATTAGAATATGAATATCCAGTGAGATGGAATTCTAAAACTTTAGAATATTTGATTCCATGTGATTGAGTTTCTTTTTAATGTTTAAGGACTCATTTTGGTGCGACCCAATGACCTTCATAGGGTTGATGCATAAATCTGGAAAGTATTCCTACAACAAAAGTTATGTCAAGATGAGTAGTAGTAAGATAAATCAAGCTTCCAACAAGTTTCTTGTAATTTGTTGGATGTTCAAATGCATTGCGTTTATGTGAAGTAAGATTTAGATGCTTCTCCATTGGAGTAGAAACAAAATTACAATCTTGCATTCTGAATTTGCTCAATAGCTCTCCAATATACTTTTTCTAAGAAATAAAAAGGTGCTTCAGTTTTTTATCTACTTCAATTCCTAAAAAATAATGTAGTAATCCCAAATATGTCATATCAAAAACCTTTTACAACTCCCTTTTAATAGAGGCTATATAATCATCAATATTTCCTATGATAAGCAAATCATCTACGTAGACAACTAGATATGCAACTGATCTTCCAACTTTCTTAACAAATAAATTTGCATCATCTATATTGAAATGCTTATAATTCAACTTGATAATATGTTTAGTTAAATTTTCATACCATGCTCGAGGTGCTTGCTTCAAACCATACAAATATTTCACCAATTTACATACCTTACGTTTTTTTCCATTAACAGAAAAACCCTTTGGTTGTAACATATAGACATATTATTTTAAATATCCATTCAAGAAAGCATTTTTTACATCCATGTGATGTATTTTCCATCCTTTTTGTGTTGCAAGATAAAATAAAGTTCTAGTAGTGCCCCATTTTGCAGTAGGAACAAATGTTTTTGTGTAATCAACACCTTCTTTATGAGCATACCCCTTTTCTACATGTCTTGTCTTTTTCTTATCAAGTGAACCATCAGCCTTATATTTAATTTTATAAACTCACTTACAACCAATTGGTTTAATTCCTATAAGAGGATCCACCAACCTCCAAGTGCCATTTTTAATAAGAGCATCAATATACTCTTTTTGCATTACATATTTCCATGCATTACAACTAGCATATTTTTCAAAGGTAGAAGGTTCATTAATATCACCTAAAAAATTTAATTCAAATTAATCATACCTTCTTGGAACTGTCTTGGTTCATGTTGATCTACCTATTGATTGTTGCAGTGATGGTTGATTTTGAAGAATAGGTTCTTCAAGACTAGTTTTTGATTTTGCATTATTATCATCCAATTTTTCTTCTACAGAAACATTATTATCATCCAATTTTTCTTCATCAAAAGCATTATTATCAACCAATTTTCCTTCGCTCATTCTCTGGTGTTGTTACAGAAGGAAATTTAATTGAAGTAAAATCCATAGACTGATCTAGAATATGAATCCCCCCTTCAATATGTGGAATATCATTATCCCATTCATAATAGAACTTATTGGAAGAGAATATATCCAAACTATTGAGTTGTTTATCAACAATGGAAGCATATTTATCAAATTCGAGAAAAACAACATCTCTTGAAACAATTTTTTTATGTTTTCCTCATCATACAATCGATAAGCTCTGGAGGTATTATAATGCCCCAAGAAAATACATTTGTGACTTTTGGCACCCAATTTGTTGCATTGTTTTTTAGGAATTAATGCATAGCATGGAGAGCAAACAACTCTAAAATGTTGAACAACATGAAGATGATTATACCACATTTCATAAGGAGACTTATTATTGATGGCAATGGAAGGACACTGATTGTAAATATAGACAACACAAATTAGTTCTTCTCCCCAAAACATCGACTTGACATTCTGAAAAAAAATATCATTGAACTTACCATATTAAGCAATGTTTTTTTCATGTGTTCTGCCACACCATTTTGTTGCGGACTATAAGGGATGATGGCCTGATGTTTAATACCATTATCCTACAAGTACTTTTCAAATTCATTAGATGTTTATTTTCCACAATGATCTAATTGTAGAGTGTCAATATTAAGTTGAGTTTCATTTGTAATCCATAAATGAAAATTCTTAAAAGTTGCAAAAACCTGAGATTTCTATTTCAACAAATAAACCCCAAAAAACCTGGTGTAGTCATCAATAAAAGTCAGCAGATATTTATGACCATTAGCATATGGAACAAGCATGGGCCCAAATATATCAGAATGCATAAGTGATAACTTCATAGAAGCTCTGGAAGTAGACCCATAAAAAGCTTGTTGACAATGCTTGCCTAAAATACAAGCATTACATGGAGAACGTTTTCTTGGAATAGTAGGAAGCTCTTGAATACCTTTTTTGTTTCATAATCCTGATACTATCATAATTAATATGACCAAAATGAGCATGCCACAACAAGTTGGAAGACGGAGTATCACTATGTTGAGCCAAAAGAGAAGAATTGGGTAGAAACGATGATGTCCCTTTGAGTTTTAAAATTTTGTCTTCTTCAACACTAGTGATAACAATCACATGATCATATGATCTTCTTATTTCAGTTATACCATCAAACATATGTAAAGAATTCCCTTGCTTCCTGATATGTATGAGAGACATAAGATTTATTTTTAATTGAGGAATATAAATAACGTCATGTAAAATATAATCAACAAGTCCTGGTAATCTAAGTCGAATAGATCCAATTCTTGGTGTCTTTAACTATGACTTATCAGAAAAATAAACTATGCTGTCAATGTGACTACTGAATGTCTCAAAAAAATCTTGTATGAAGGTCATATGACAAGTGGCTCCAACATCTAAAATCCAAGTGTCTTTTTAACAAGAAAAAGAAGTGCTAAAAACTTCATTGATACTAAGATTACAATGCGAAACAATATATAAGTGGGAAAATTTAGGTGGTTTTCCTTTCTTTGGAAGTTAATTATCTTTCTTCTCACAAATGTTTTCCCAAGAAGTGTGACAATGAGGGCCAATATGACCTAATTTTGGCTGTCATCTTGTTGTCTGTGACCTTGATGAAGATGCCCCCCTGCCTCTAAATGATATTTTACCACAACCTCTACTACTATGGTTATGTCTACTAGACTCTTATATAGGGTTCTTCTATATCTCTGTGAGACAGAAAGTCTCAATAGTGGAATTGGAAAGATGTTCCTTCTTTCCAAAGGATTTCTCTCTTTCAACATTTTTTTCTACAAGTACATCAAAAGTCATGGCTTTCATTTGTCCACTAGATTGAAGAGACTCTAAGTAGTGTGAATAAGTAGGATATATGGATTTAATAAATCCAATGAGTTTCATATCAAATTTGACACTAGTAGATTCAATATCATGAAAAAGGGCTTTAATTTATGAAGCTAACTTCGTGGGATCGTTATATTTTAGTTCAAGATTGAATAAATTCATCAAAAATTGTACAATTTCCAGCTCTGAATGAGAGTCATAAATATCTTTTAATTTATTTAATGATGTAAACGTTGTGGTGCTAGAAAGAATATGTTGACTTACCTCTTCAGTTACAAAGCATAAATTAAAGCATATTCCTTTTTATATTTATTCGTGAAAATTTCTAATTGTTTGTCATATGTAGGTTGCTCTAGTTCCTTGCCTTTTGGTTCATTGTCATCCTTTCCTTCACAAACATCCTCCCATAAATCATTAAAAATAATAGTGTTCTTTATTTTACGAAACCGTTCTTGGTAGTTCCCTTTTCCAGAAAGCACTACTCCCACCATCAATATTAAGGAATGCATTGTAAATTACTATGTAAGAACAATGTAAATGAAAATTATGTTTGATAATAATCAAAATGTGTAGGAGGTATTGTGCAAGATGCATGTAAATTAAATTCCACTTGTAATGAATTAAATAAATATCACAAACACAAACTCCCCCTGTTTATTTTTGTATATCTTGTCACGATCTAATAGGAACACCTTCGACCTTGGCTGCTGGAAAATCTCTTTACTATGCCACCCAAATCCACTTGTGAATTTTAGAGAAATTAGGTCTTACTAGGACTCCTGCATATTTCAAGTCTCTGATAAATACATTAATCCTTTCTTTTCTAGTGATCAATATAGAGAGAGATCTCTTCCCCTCCAAACAATAAACAAAGTCTCTCTGACTTCTCTTTGAACCAATGAATGATGGACAACAAATTAACAGACTCTTGTACCACTGTAACATGCCCATGAAAGAAAACCTCCACAATAAAAATTGTTATTCTTAAAATCGTTATGAACAACGTACATATATAGTTGATGTAATAGTTATGAGACATTTACAATTATTTAACTAATTACAACTAGTTATTTAACTAATTACAGCCTGACGAGTTGACAGAATAATGAGAATAAAAGGAATGACACTGAAGAAAGAGTGGCTAAACCTTTGTGAGGATATGGGGATGCTGAGGAGGTTTGTTTGGGAAGAAAACATTACATTTGAGCATTTTTTGTTAACTCTATTTTCTATGTGTGATATATAAAGAGCTTTGTAACAAACAAAAAACATTAATAAAAATTGGAGAAGATAACCATTTTGAAGTTGGAGTTTTCCTTAAGATGAAGATATTGTGTCATTTGTTTATGTGATTTATTTGATTTATTTATGTTTAATGAATAATAAAGAAAACTGAATCCATGTATAGCATAACAAGTTATGAAAATATTTTTTTTTTCTTTGGTACATGTTTATTTAACTATGTATTAAAAGATGTTTTGATGAATCTATAAGGACATAAGCCTAGGATTAGGGATCATGTTGGTATCATAAGATATGTTTTGATGAATATGTAAATCCATAAGCCTAGGATTAGGGATCATGTTGGTATCAAATTATAGTTCTTGATCTTAGGAGTGAGAGTTACGCATGCTTCTTAATTAGACTCAGAAAGCTAAAAACTTTGGAGAGTTAGTTCTATTATACCCTTAAATTGGTAGTAGACTAGGAAGAAAATAAAAGGAATACCAAACCATGTGTGATGAAATAGAGACCAATGTGATCTAGTACAGAACAATCGATTTGAAGAAATATGTGTCCCAAATGGCCATGGATATGTCTCATACATGTCTCATATGGAATAGGGAGTGACTTAGGTGAAAAACATTGTTATTAAGTTGCTTTTCACTTTGGCACAAGATAAGAATAAGAACAAAGTCTCATATGGCATAGGGAGTGACTTAGGTGAATAGTGTTGTTGTTGTGTTGGTTGTCACTTTGGCATGAGATAAGAAGAAGAAATAGTATCATGGCAGGTATCATGGCATCAGTCCCCGTTACCTATGTGGAACCTAGCTCTATACGCATTCACTTGTATATTTTCCTTTCCTGCAAGCATCCTTCTTTTGACGGATTCAACATTCCAAGGTTGGAATCACTAAATCCTATGTAGGGGATGAATAGTTATGCATGAAAAAATGGTGTCATTAGTATATCACATATAGAAATATTGGAGTGGTAGTGATAGTGGTAGTAATAGAAAGGGGAAAATTTTAATGTTAGCGACGTGGCTCATGCCATTTGAAATTGTTAGCGGATGCAGGGAAATAATGAAAATCGCTCGAGTGGCTACCTAGACATTGCTGGAATAGAAACTACTGGTAAGAAAAAAAACAACCAGTTAACATCATGCAGGAATAGAAATCGTTGGTTAACGTCTTAACGACCATTTACAATTACATCCTGGAAGACATTAACAATGCAAATTAATATCCCCTCTACCATTTATATTGTAATTACACAACGGATGTAGTAACGCTCCAATTAGTAAGTGCAGATAGGTTAAGGAAGAAAATCTAGGTGCTTCATTGATCGCATAGGACCAAGCATATTGGGAGCATGCCTAGAATTTGACAGGCTTTGACACGTTAGTATAAAAACCACATGTCATTGTTGACTTACATAAAAAAAAATCATTAACCTATCAAATTGATGTGTAACCACGTGGATTACCATGTCAAAAAAGCTAGTAGATATCTGCGCTATAAGGTTATGGGTATTTAATATAGTCCAAGATTATATGAAGCCTACATGAGGTAGTTGTAATGCATTGAAGCGTCCATGAATAAAAATAAATTCCAATAAATGAGTAGGCAACAAGGATGGTGTGACAGTGTCGCGTCACCAAAAGTTAGATAAAAAAATAAATGCCAATAAATCATAGATATAGTGGATGGGTCATATGTTGGCATGTTTTCAGACAGAGGTAGAGTATGCATGTTTTGTCATTGATGGAAAATATCATCACGTTTAGCAAAGCGATGATGGCATGGAAATGGAAATATCAACAGTGAGGAGCAACAGTGATCAATGGATCACCAATCCCAAATTCCCGATGGTCGTCAAATCTGAATACAGATAGGAGGAATGCACAAAAGAGGAGAACAAATATCAGACATTGGATCTGAGTGCAAGGACTGACCATCGTTGGATCTAGAAGAAGGAGCACGATATTTAAGTACAAGATGAAGCGGGCTTACAAAGTCTCGAAAGAAGGAGGGTCATCCATCATCGAGGAGTACACGTGGCGAGGGATTAACATTTCATGACTAGAAAGTCAAAGGAAGGTAGTCCTCTAACCTTCCAACTCGCGATATGATAAATCACGATAAGATTTGGATCGTTGACACAAGAGGGACACATGGTGATAGATCAGAGCATGACAAAGGTTTCATTTCGAAGTTTCAGATACCGGGAGTTGGAGGAGTCAAGGAAGCAGCTCACAGTAGGAACTCGCGATATGTGATATCACGAAAATATCTGGACCATCAAATCATCAAGATTGTGCACCGTTGATCTGACTCCATTTCAGAGTTTCAGATACCGAGAGTTAGAGGTGTCAAGGACACTCACGACAAGAATGATGAAACGCAAAATTGTGAATCACCTTTTGGCACAGGTTGTCATCATCGTTGGTGATCATATGAGAAGGTGGAGGTAGCGGGGCTAAGCGCTTTTTCGGTGATCACAGCTTGGAGTGTCGAGACACTTCGACACAGGATTTCCAAAATGCGAAATGCGAAAGGCATTATAATTAGGCCCGCGGTCACAACCAGTGGTCATATGGAGTAGGCATGAGATCCATCATTGGTAATCCAATGTTGCAGGTTAATTAGGAATATGATTGAAGGGTCATCGTTTATTTTGATGATTAATAAATTTAGTTACAATTCAGTTAGAAAATTGAATCATGGTTCTTGATCGGTTGGTAATACAGTTGCTGAGAAGTTTTTGTCTTTTCCCAAGGAGATTCGAGGTGTAACTGATGAGGCTAATGAGTATAAAAGGAGAGATGCAGTGACTGTGTAAGTGTAATTGTTCTAATAGAAAGAATAAGATGAATTGTAAGAAGGATAAAGTGAAAGAATGAAGAGCATAAGATAAATCTCAGAGATGAGTAACAATCGTCGAACAGACAAAAGCAAGAGGAGAGTAGCATAATAGCATGAAGCAAGAGTAGAATAGCAGAATAGAGTGAGGCAGTGCAAAACTGCAGAACAGTTTTTGAACCAGAGAAGAATTGTAGAACAGTGAAGAGGGAGTAAGAATTTAAATACCTGTATTGTTTCTTTGTCAATCATTTATTCATAATCAGGAAGGAAGGGTGGTGCTAGGGAGGATTGTGGTGCTCTAATATTCAACTTGATGCTTGAATATTGGGAGTTGTAGCTTCCATCTAGTTGTGGCTAGAAAAAAGGGTGGCGGGGTGGTGCTTGGGAAAACACAGAGTTTTATGTATGCAAGTTGGTGCTTGTATAAGTGGAAGTAGGTGCTTCCATCCAGTTGGTGTTGGAACACTCAGGGAGTTGGTGCTTCCTTCTAGTGGGTTCTAGAGAAACCAAAGAGTTAGTTCTCTCAAACAAGTTGTAGCTTGTAAAACAGAGGTAGTATCCTCACATTGAGTTGGTGCTCAACTATAGAAGATGTACAAAACTTAAAAGACTGCCTATCATTTTGAAGAAGAAGAGGTTTTCTCCCTTTATGGGTTTCCTCATGAAAATCTATCTCTATGTATATCTTATGTTTGACTAATGCTCATTATTTATGTTGTTCATATGTTGTATAATATTTATGGTCACTTGCAGAAAGATTAAAAATGGTTTAATTGTTAAAATTGTTTAAGCACAGTAACAACTAGTTCACCCCCCCTCTTAGTTGTCTTAGTAATTTCAATAATTGGTATCAGAGCAGGTTCATTTTATCTAAAGGTACATCTGTAAGATTAAAAATGAAAATTTGTGAAGGGACTTCAGCCGCTAAGCCTCCTCTGTTTGATGGAACAAATTTTTCCTTCTGGAAGGTTAGAATGAGAACATACCTAATTGCCTTATGTGCTGATGTTTGGGATGTAGTAGAGACTAGATACATAAATCTTGTTGTGCTAGCCTCCAAGAGTGATAAGTTAGAATTTAGCTTTAATGCTAAGGGAATGAAAGTTGTCTTGAATGGACTTGCAGAAGATGAGTTTGTAAATGTGATGCATCTTCAAACTACCAAAGAAATGTGGGATAAACTTATTAATAGTTAT
>SNQJ01S0029597.1:152259-179196 GCA_010110895.2 Picea sitchensis | reverse complement strand
CTTTTCTCTCCTAACTCCTTTTGCACTAACAAATTCCTAACGGTAGGGTAAGGGACAATGACCTTGGTTCTTGACTTCAAAAGATAAAACAGGAAATGCTTAACTGCCTTGAAGACAGCATAGGCTTGCCGATCAACCGCTGGATAGTTAAGTTCAGCACCTTTGAAAGAGGATCTCATAAAGGCGATGGGTACTTCGTTGTTCTCGGTGTTCTTCTGAGTTAAGACCGCGGCATAGGAACGATCAGAGGCAAAAGTGTAGAGTGTAAAGTCTTGAGAGAAATCGGGGCTCATGAGAGACGGAGCATCAATTATGGCCTTCTTTATATCGTTAAAATCTTGGTTTTCAGTGGGTCCCCAGTGGTATTGGGTGTCCTTCTTTATTAGGTTTTGGAGAGGTCTGACCATTTCGGAGAAGCTAGGGACGAATCTTCTCACAAAATTGATCTGACCTAGAAAGGACTGCATAGATTTTTTGGAGGTAGGTGGGGGAAGTTTAGCAATGACTTGTGTCCTCTCNGGGGGGGCTATCCCCCTGGCTGGGGGGTTTGGGGGCAAAGCCCTCGAAGGAAAAATTGCCTTGTAAATGTATATTGTAATTTCATTGTAAATCTGGACCGTTCATTATAAGGTTGCATATCTAACGATAGAGATTATGTTAGGGTTTTTTTCCCTAGAAGGAAACCCTCTTTTATGAGGGAAATGTATTGCGGCTATGTAGGTTAGCAAGTATTGTATTCTGAGAGAGGAGACTGTGAGAGAAAGAAGAGGAAGTTACAATGGGTTTTACTGTAGGTTGTATCCCTTCATTTTGTTGGATAATAATAAAGAAAGGACCTGGCAATTTCTCTGGTGGACGTAGCCCACACTGGGTGAACCACGTAAATCTGTGTCTCTCTTGTATTGTGTATCTTCTGTGTTTTATTTCCACATTTGTTTTATTTTATTGCTCCGCAGTCCTATTTTTCTAACAAAAATAACTTATACCATCAGATATGAGACCTTATAATGAACGTTCCATATTGACTATGAAATTATAGTATTTTACAAGGCAATTTTTCCAAAAAATTCACTTCGGGGGCGCTTCCCCCGAATCCCCCACTAGGGGGAGGGGGAGGGGGGCTACAAAAATTGTCTTCGCCCCCCCTTGGACCCCCCTGGTGATAGTTGTGGGGGATTAATCCCCCCCACAACCCCCCATTAGAGAATGGGATCCAAGCACGGCTGAAAAAAACCTATGAATCAGGAAGATAATTAGGATCCACAACCAACACTAATATCACTAGATATTGATATATACCTCCCAAAATCCTTTTGTTGAACCTTCTCCCAATACATGTTTCCAAGAATAAAACCCTATTTTTTATGAAATACCTCTTTTTATACGACCCCCCAATACCTACAATATATTGACTCTATTTTTCACAATTTTAAACCCCCCTTTATTAATGAACATGATAAGATATTGGTCAATAAGGTGAAGCCCCCGTGAATTAAGGACAATTTTTTTCCACACCTTAGTTTAGAGGATGCTTTTTTTTTTTCCATATACACAAAATATTTCCTTCCCCTTTGATTGGATTTGTGTACTTTCTCTTGAAGAAAACCTCATCCCAGTACTACCTTTCCTAGAAAATTGAGGGTGTCTTTCCTTCTAGGTATCAAATTGTATTTGAATGGTTACAAAGGATTGGATTCTCAAGTACACTTTCCATATAGAGTAGATTCCATAATAGGGTCTGTAGGGGGACCTTCTGGGGCGTGTACAACACCCAAACCCTCTACTTTATAGGTACAGGTATGATGGTCGGTGGTTTGGGATTTTTATATGAGTCAAACTAAGTAGAAAATTACTCAAGGGTTCCATTTTTTTGGATCCAACCTCATTTCCCCAAGTCCCAAAAATAATTTCTTTTGAAAAAAAACTTGTACTCATAGAGTGATATATATGGGTCTTATCTTTGACCTATATAGTTCCATAGTTCTGACCATTTTCTACCATAGATCCTATTTGAAGGCCATCGGAATTTGATTGAACCCGTACATCCTCTTTCCTTCTTGTAATATGGAAAGTTTTCAGTTCCAATGTCTATGTGCCTCTTAGATGATTTTTCATAGCCCATTTCTTACATAGACTCAGGTAATTTCATTCTCCAACAAGGCTCCCATAATAGTGGAAACATACACACCTAAATGGAATCCCCTTGTAGTCTAGGTTGAGAGAGAAGAGGTTGACTCCCCTTTTTGTATCCATCGATTTTGCTAGACCTCTACTCCATTCCAACCCTACTAAGATTAATGCCATGCCACAATACCTAGACTCTAAGAAAGTTAATTTTTCTTTGTAAAAGGTACCTACAGTGTCACCAATTTTTTTGAACACCTATTTGTACCAAAACATTAGTGTCATACCTGGGATACAAACCCATACTGAGAGAATTTCCACACTAGAAAACCTAGCATCAAAATTAATATGCCATTTATTCAAGAATATAGATTGAGATCCCCAATTAAATTGTTTGTGCAGGATAGTTTCTTCTTCTTCGGTTGTCCTAAACACCCAAACTAGCCATAATTTTACTAGAATTAGGGTACATGAAGAGGACCCCACCATTGGTTCAAAATTTTACTTGGTCCAATTTTTTAATTCCCTCAAACTTATTCTCTTCCTTAGGAAAATTCCTTCCAATGCATGATCTCTCATATCCATAATTTCCTCAAGTTTTATTTTTCCACCCATGTTTAGGTTGATGACATATTGTGTCTTCTAGATGCATTTACTTCTCTTTGTTTTTCTAGATCAATCTTGAGACAGATGCCCTACAACCTCTGAATCTAAGGATGTGCCACTTCTCAAAATCTTCAAACCCAACATATTTCCCATAAAACCATAACTAGAAAAAATATCCCGCGGACCAATATCATAGTTGCAAAGAAAGTAAAACTTGTTATAGACCTCATTCAATGTAGTTATTGATTCATACCTTGAGTGTGATAAATTATCGTCCTTTTATAACCAAGCATTCAAGGTTGAAGGATTTGTAGGATTGATATCATTACTCCTTGCATGGGGTGAATCACATTTGTATTTATGGTCCTTGGTTTGATCACTGAAAGGACCCTCCACGCCTTCCTCCAACTGTTCCAAGATATTTATACCTTGTTCACCCAACTCCTATGCCAACTTATAATATCCATGATGGCCTCCTCTAGTGGTCTAAACCTCATATGTAGAAGCATGATGATATCCCACACAATGTTCCATCAAGATACACCAAGTATGGAATAGATCGTTTGACCCTCCAAAGGATCATTATATAGGTCTATGGTTTCCTCCTCACACCATCTTGTCTTCCAAAAAACCTGTGTGTTATAGACCTAAAATTTCCTACCTATGCATACATGGCATTGGCCTTTCTACTTGCACAATTTTCCAAATTACTTTTGAGGATCTCTCTTTAAAAAACCATTTTTTGGAGCATGTACACGCCTTGCTGCACTACTTCCCGCATACATACGCTAGCTACATACTAGAAAAATCACGTACATATGCTACCTACATACTAAACAACCCTCATTTACCTCCAAAAGTTACAAAAAATAAAACATTTCAAGGAATTCGGTGGAGTTTACGAGCTATCGAGGGTTTCCCAACCAATTCACGTGTTGTATTGCATCCCCAAACCAAATAACTATCCTTTTTTCATATAAAAGGAGGTCTTGGGTTCCCATTCCAACATCAAGCATTAGAACAGAGAAACCCTGCCAAAATCCCTTCCCCTTTTAGCCCAAGCTTTGCATCCCTTTCTGAGATTTGGCCTCAGCATTCCCCCTCCATCTCTCTCCCTATACAATCCCTCCCCTACTTCCTAAGGATATCAGATGATTGTGAGAGGTATTATAGGAATGATGCACTTGGATCAGTAGTAGGAGGAGCCAGAACCAGGTTTGCAGAACGTCTTTCAATGAGAAGGTTGTAACATTTGTAATCTTCACATCTGAATAAAATAATTTTATTCTTGTCCCAAATATTGTGTTTCTGTGCTTATTTGATTAATGCATTCACATTTGTAGATGAACCCTAACATTGATAATTAGAGATAGAATATCTTGTAGCTTTGTTGTCTAAATAGTTTGCATTTCATCTTTGGGATGAGACCAACAATCCAAGAAACTGCAAAGGAGGAGGAGGTCAACACCAGGAAAAAGGACCTAAGGTACACCCTCTTTTCCTTCTCTTATAGTTTAAGGTCATATTGTTTGCGGTAGTTTAGAAATATGACTATATTTTAAGGGAGATCAATTCTTTGCCTATAATCCGGCCTAGTATAGTAATAGAGGTATTTTCCCCGCTAGCAGAATTGGTGATTCCACTAGGGAGTCTCTCTAGGGTCTTAGAGGGAGGTTTTTTGGTTTTAATTGGCTTCTTTATTTCCTTTTGAGTTTTTATCAAGTTTATTGAGTATTTTTAGGGTATTTGGTCACCTTCAAGGTGCTTACCATCTTTCCCTTCCCAGTCAGTATGCCAAGTCTTTTTCTTTTTTGAAAAATTTCAGAGGTGTACGCGCCCTGCTTTGGCTCAACCCACATACATATGCAGTCTGCAAAGTAGATAGCCCGCATACATACGCAGGTTGCTGGTGCAACATCCTGTGTCTTTGTGTCTTGAAAGTGTTTTAAAAAAATACTCTTTCTCTTTCCTGACAGAAGCTTTGGGCTTCTTAAGGCTTTCTTGGACTTTACAAAGTCTCTATTAGTGGCCTTAGCTTAGGTTAAATATTCGGTTTAAACTTGTTTCTTGGTTTTCTTTTTTTTCCCTAGAGGTTTATAGTGAACTTTCAAGTTTTATATCCTACTTGGGTTTCTTTTGAATACCTGTGTTTACACAGTTGGCCTAGGATCTATGTCAATCTTGGGTTTTGTTCTCTTTTTCCTGTTTATGCTTAGAAAAACAAAAAATAATTTTTACTTTGGTCTTTCTTGTTTAAATCATTTCAAAAAATCAAAAAAAAAAAAATTGGATTTAGTTATGCACCTAGTTTGGTAGTGTAGCCTAGGCTGTTTGTTTGCAAAAGAAAAGAGTTTCAGTTTCAAAGTTCGTTTTTGATTTCCTAAAAATATAACTAGTTTTGCATCGTGAAATGAAAACACTTTTTTAGGAAACTTTCAGTTATAATATCTTGAAACATTAATTTGAAAAGATGATATTTACAAAGGTTTTACAATCTTTTTCTTTAAATTCGAAGTATCTAATTTGCTTTTTCATATAAATTCTCTAACATTTTCTTCGTTTTCATCTCTTCCAAACACCACCAGTTGCATGATCACATCCTTTGCATAAATAAAGCTCATAAAATTAACGCTTAACTTAAAATCTATTAGACTTTCTGTTTGTAGGGTTCACCGACTAGTTTAGGCTTTTAAGGACTTGAGATAGGTGTGAAGAGGAAACTCTTCAAGGCCATTTGAAACAAACATTGGAGTTTGAGATAAGGAGTGTTTAAATTCCAAGGTTGTAATAGTTATTCGGTATCCCCCTCTAACACAGGGGATAAACATGAGGTCACGTAAGGAAAGGTAAAGGAGATAACCCCTCCAAAGCTAGATCAAGCGTAGTGGGGATTGTATATTGAGGGTCTTTCTTGGGAATCATACTGATCGCATTTACCTACGGAGCCTCATGGACCTAGAATCCATTTGAGATCCTTAGTTGTCTTCTGGAACAATTACTTTTGGCACCCTTGAAGGGCTTCAGACTTGTTATACTTCTCTTTACGATAATCTCGAGTGTCGACTATAACCGCCTAGTGATAGACTACAAGCTGGCAACTTAGTTTCCTATTTTTATAGACTTACACAAGTGACTGCGGGGGTATACCATGGTACCTAGGGCAGATGTCGTATCATGCTTTGTAGAGTATACCTAGAGGTGCTTCCATGTTTGAGTTACAATTGCACTGGTAAGTTTCTCTAGTGTCGATTGGTGTAACATTCCTTCCAACTATTTAGTTGTCTGCTTGATTTTTCTTTAGGAACTTTTAGTGTGTTCTCTATGATTCAAGTTGGTCAAACCTTTCTGTGTCGATTGATCATTTAAAAAGGTGGAATATCAATAGATCCGTTGGTCTCATAGGATTCAGGGTCTATCGTCGGTTACTTTGGAGCCACCTCCAACACCATTGAGGCATAGGCTAGATCAAGAAGGATCATTCGAAGAAATTGGGCCATAAAAAATTGTACCCGAGAGAACTTCGAGAGAATAATTTCGAGCATCGAAGGAATCTATCGTTTATGACCTCGAGACCGAAGGTTTCAGGCCAACAAATCCTTTGATCATTGACTTATCGACACTATTGTTAGTTCAGATAGACCCCCCCGAGGTGTCTTCTCCTGAACGCCAGTTTATTCGGTAAGTGGTGATGGAAGAAAATGCTACTTCTTTGTTAGGGAGTCCTCACACTCCCATTATGGCTTCCATTGGAGGGGGCGTTGTACCTCCTACCCCACCTTCGCCAATTAGTACCATGGTTTTCCCGACACCCATGACTTTGGGCAATGGTTCAATTCCTTTGACGACTTCAACCACTATTCCTTTCATTCAGAATGCGACAGGTGCTCCCTTTTCATATGGGATGCCCGATTTCGACTTGAACTCAGTCCTTACTTACTCTACTTTACAGACCATGGGTCTGGGGGCAGGGATCTCTAACGATCCCTTGCAAGGATCCTTCGCAGGAACCACTGCCCCATTTAATGCTATTCCTTATGGTGGGGGTCATATACCTCCTCCATCCCCTTCGCTTGGTGGTGCATTTTAATAGCCGATCGAGCCTAATGCTAACTATATTTTGTTTAGTGGAGGCAGTTTGGGACCTTCATCCTACATGACATTGGTGGGATCAATGTCATACTCTTTGTTTGGTGTGTTTGGGAATAACACTTTTTCTTCGTCCTCTTTCTTGACTGTGGGAAACCACAGCTTTGGTCAACAAAATCTTGTTCAAGGTGCCATTGCTTCATAGGGAACGATGACAAAAGTATACTCCACACAAAATCTTTGGATCCTTGGCAAATCGTGTTTCCCTCACAAGGTATGTCAGTTGGGGGAAACCACTTCCATACTGAATGGAACCCCGGACAAGGTTTAGTACTTATGCCAGGAGGGTCGGTTGGGGACATCCCCAACCAAGGTCCTTGGAACACTTTACAGGGGGCAATGCATGTGCAATATATGTCATCTAACTTCAGGAATCATCCAATGATGAAACAACAAATGCAGGTTCCTTTTATTGGACAAGGCCACGGGTTTTACCAAACCCTATTCAGTAGTCCAAATTTTCCTGAAAATCTAGTGCCAGTCAAAATCCAGGTCCCTCTTTTCATGTAAATACTTTGCAATCGAAACTACCCTTTCTAGAAGCCCTCCATTTTCCATACTTGTCGATATTGTTAAATGACCCAATCTTTCACGATCCGCGTTGGACCCCCATGCAAACTAAGTTTCCTTTTAACATCCTGAAGTTTGAGGGCAATCATGGTGAAGATCCAGGTGATCATGTGACTAATTTTCACTAGTGGTGCTCATCAAACTCGTTGAAGGACGATTTTGTTCAGTTGCACATGTTTCAACACACTCTTATAGGAGGTGAACAAAAATGGTGTATCAAGCTCGACAACTCTAAGTACTCTTACTTTAATGACCTGGATATGGTTTTCTTGAACCATTTCCTGTTTCCAGTGAGATACAATGCCGCACCGAGTTGTTGGCCAACTTCCAACAAACTAAAGAGGACCATATCTTAGATCATATCCACGAATGGAGACGAGGAAAGTGCTTGATTAAGGTCAAGGTCCCTCCTGTGTTCTTGCTTGAGTGGTTCTTAAAGTCTTTGTTTCCTTGTGTGTCCAAAGACGTAGCAACGTCCGGGGTGTTTTATGAGGAAGAGGATATTATGAGAGCCCAATAGCTGGAACTGATTTACTCTGAGTCTAGCATGCTTTAGAAGATATTACCTGATGCTCCATGATCAACTCTCGATAAGGCTAAACAAAATTATGGGCCCCACGCTGATGGCATAGTGGGCTCAACACAAAGCAATTCCACGGATTTGTTGTCTAATAAATTACAACAATTATCGATTCAATAGATTGTGGCCAGCGAAACTCCTAGTTTGGCTTCCCCTGCAACCCAAATGTTGGATGTACACAGTGTGAAATCGACAACTCCCAAGTCTAACCAATAGATAGAAGGAAGGAAGAAATAGAAAAACATGAAGGGTAATGGGGATAAAAAGGCTTCTAACAATGTTGGTGAGGGAACAACTGAGAAGAGGAAGCTAAAGTTTTCGTGTAAGATTTGCATGGAGGACCACTTAAATCACTTATGCCCTCACCTTGTGGAATCCCATAAGCTACTAGCACATCAACAACCTGTTGTTTTGACAAACCCTTTTCCACAAGGAAAAAAATTGGCTTAGGCTTCTACATCCACGAGCGCGACTGGGTGTAGTCAGGGACCCCCGGTTCCTAATCCTAACAACTCAGTCATGAACATTTATATGATGAATGCTGATGCTCATTTATCAACTAGGACTCATGACCATGGAATGCCAAAATATAATGAGAAGGGAAAAGAGGCCTCCAACCCATTGACTCATATTCAAATTGAGAAGATAGTGGGAGAGACAATGACTCACATCCATAAAGGTGTGTTAAAGAAGGATCCTCATAACCCAAATGCAAGGGTTTCTTAGAATTACTCTATCATGGAGGATCTGGCATAGATCCCTTGTGCAATGTTTTCTTTGGAGGTTCTCCATAGTTTCCCCTCACAGAAAAAAGCTATGTTGTCTGCCTTGGGAGCGGCGAAACTTAGTAACTCGGGAATGATTGTTTTTTATCTAACTGACTTAAACCTCATCTTCCTCACCATGTAACCTTTCATATAATAGTGGCATATGCCACAGAATTGACATGGAAAATTTTCTGTACGATGGTTGATGAGGGTGCCTCGACTTACGTGATGTTGTTGGCATGTTGGAGGGCCATTAGCTAGCTTGAGTTGTCTCCATCACCTATGTTGCTTACGACTTTTGACGGTCAATCATTCAGACCACATGGTATAATTCCCTCTTTCCCTATGCAGTTAGAGAGTAAAAATGTGTGCGTTGAGGTTGAATTAGTCGATGCGCCTCTCAACTACAATCTTATGTTAGGACGGAGTTGGAATTATGCAATGCACGTGGTCGTAACCACCATTTTTTGGGTCTTATTCTTTCTACAGAAATTCCAGATTATAACCATCGACCAATTGTATTTCTCTCATTCTGACCCTTCATTGGGGGCTTCCATGGTACTGATGATTGATAACCAGTAGCCAGACACTATCAACTTAGGTGTCAGTTTTTTTCCGTCGTTGATGGGAACTTTTGATTATCCATCACCTTCCAATGATGTAAGGTTTATTTCTCCCGTCCCTGACCAGCCAAAGGCTGTAATTTTTCAATTGTCATCTTTTAAAATGAGCTACTTTCATAATCCATGGACTTTACCTTCCCCATCAGCTTTGATGGAAGGGATAGGGAACCTTGGCATGGCCATGCCCTTAGCCACTACTGAAGTTGTGTACAATTTTTTCCATCAAGTCTCGACCAACCTCGATCTGACTCCCCCATAGGATCTAGATCCAATTCTCGAGCCTATTTGGGCTCAAGACTCTCTTGCTTCTTAGGACCCTTTAGACTTAGTCTTTCCCTTTGACGAGGTGATTCTGGAGGCAATGACTGGTCTCGATAGATCTTGGGATGATCTTCACCATAGATCTTATTTTCTTCCTGAGCTTAGGAGAATAGAGGCAGGAGATTTTGTTATGACCATGAATGGAGATAGCCCTTATCTTATTAACTCTATGGCTATGCACAAAGTATATGTCAAAGGAAACATGGAAAGTATTGCTGCAACGATTCCTATCGGTATCTCCAAAACCCCTTGCATCATGGAGAATGTTATTGGAGAATATTTCTCCCCCGAAGAGATTGAAATTTACACCGAGTTATTTAAATAATTCCACAATGTTTTTTCCTGATCTTATGAGGAGATTTCAGGCATTGATTATGATGTCATGACTTATCCTGATCTCAAACCGGTCCAACAAAAGCTTCACCCGGTCAATCCTCGATAAGAAATGACCATAAAGGTTGAGGTAGAGAAATGCCTCAAATCTAGTTTCATCTACCCCGTACAATTGACGGAATGGGTATCTAACCTGGCTCCTGTCAACAAGAAGCAGGGCATAATTCGCGTTCGTATAGATTTTGGGGATTTGAACAAAGCTTTCCCGAAAGACAATTTTCCAACCCCGTTTATTGATCAGATTGTTGATGAGTGTGTGGGTTACGAAATATTTTCTTTCATGGATAGTTTTTTAGGATATAATCAGATTCAAATGAAACCCGAGGACCAACATAAAACAACTTTTATTTTTCCTTGGGGTACCTTCGCATATCGAAAGATACCTTTTGGCCTGAAGAATGTTAGAGCTACTTTTCAATGAGCCATGTCATTCGCTTTTCATGACCTTAAACACATAGTCAAGGCATACCTGGATGATCTAGCATCACGTTCTCGCAAGAGATCTGATCATCCCACCCATTTATGACTAATATTTGAGTAGTATCGCTACTATCAGATTCTCTTGAATCCAAACAAGTGCAGGTTTTGCATGACATCAGGTCATTTATTAGGTTTCATTGTGTTGACAAAAGGTATCATGGTTGATCCTCTTAAGTTTGAGGCAATAGTTCAATTTCCTCCCTTGCGCACAATACCCCATCTTCGTAGTTTACAGGGGAAATCAAACTTTCTTCGACATTTTCTTGCTAATTATGCCGAGATTACAAAAGGCTTCATGCATATTTTTAAAATTGGAGTCCCATTTTGCTGGGACTAAGAAGCTCAACGCTCTTTTGATGTGTTGAAACGTGCTCTGATGTCTGCCCCTCTGCTCAGGCCTTCTAATTATGGCAAGGATTTCCTGTTATATGTGGCTACTGTAGAGTCCACAATCGACATGGTCTTGGTACAAGAGAATGATGTGCTCGAGAATAATGTTATCTATTATATTAGCCAAGGCCTAGTGGGACCGAAACTCAACTATTCGCATGTTGAGAAACTAGATTTGGAAGCTATTCATGTTGTCCAATGGTTCTATCACTATATATTACTTCACAAAACCATGGTCATTGTCACCGTCAATCCCTTTCAATATGTGTTAATGCGAAATGTCATCAACGTAAAAATCAGTCGATGGATAGTTATCCTCCAAGAGTTTGAATTGGATTTCATTTCGGTGAAATCTAAAAAGTCCTTGATCTTCACCAAGTTAATCTTGGAACTGTCAGTTGAAAGTGCTGATATTTCACCCAAGGAGTCACCAATTAACAAAAAACTTTTTCTTATTGCATCTTCAGACCCTTGGTATGGAGATATACATGTGTATATTCATATTTTGAAGTGCCCCGCTTCTGCTTCTCATGAAGAGCGTCGACGAATACAACACCAAGAATAAAAATGTCTCATCCTTGATGACACTTTGTATTGTCGAGGTGTAGGTTGCATTATTCGACGATGTCTTACTCATGAAGAAGCATAGATTGTTTTGAACGACTGTCACACCGGAGCATGTGGCGGTCATTTGTCTAGGTTGGAAACAACCCAAAAGATTCTTCGTGTTGGATACTTTTGGCCCTCATTAATCAAATATTGTGTTGATATGGTCAAAAAGTCTCACCCATGCCAGATCTTCCATCGAAAGATGTGGGCACACCCTGCTCCTATATTTCCAGTCATTGATGTTGGTCCCTTCACCAAATGAGAGATTGATTTCACTACATGTCACCCAAATTATGCTAGGGGGCATCGTTATATCATCATAGCAATAGAATACTTCACCAAGTGGGTCGAAGATATGCTGACATTCAATAATGATGGGGAAACTGCTGCCCTTTTCATTTTCAATCAAATACTAGCTAGATTCGATATCCCGAATTAGATTGTCATTGACCATGGCAGTCACCTCCAGAATAAAATGATGACTGAATTAACATCAAAAATTGGGTTTAAATAAGAACCGTTTTCACCCTATTACCCGCAATTGAATGGTCAGGTAGAAGCTATGAATAAGTCTCTTAATATTGTTCTTCAACGGATGATCAATTCGACCAAGTCAAATTGGCATTTGATGTTATATTCAGCGTTGTGGACTTATCAAACTTTTGTAAACAATGCTACTGGATTTTCACCTTTCCATCTCATCTATGAGATGGAGACAGTCTTTCATATTGAGTGTCAAATACCTTCTTTGAATTTGATAGTGAAACTACTACCCGACACTACATCGCTTGAGGAATGTCTTATATATCTTGATCAGCTTGATGGGTAGCAACGTGATGCAGCCTTGGATAACGAGGCTCATAAGAAACAAGTCAAGTGTCAGTATGATCGGTCTGTTCACCCTCAAATTTTCTCCGAGGGTGATATTTTCCTGGTCTACAACCAAGACCAAGATCCCCCAGGGGCAGGCAATTTCAAATCTAGGTGGTTCGGACCTTTCATTTTGAAAGAGTTCTTAGAGAAGGGTGATTATTGTCTTTTTTATTTTGAGGGAATTTTTTTAGTGGAGCCTAGAAATGGGCTCTACCTTAAGAAGTACTACTCTTAGGTCAGTCACCTGGCTGTGGCTTCTTGTATATATGTATAGTATTTTATACATTTTTGACTTTTTCATTTTATGGATGTGTAGTTATTTATATATTATTTTTCACTCTCGCAGATGTCAAGTGAATCAGAGGTTTACATTGGATTCACAGATGGTGCTATCTGGCACACTCGGAGGCTTGCTTCTGTAGCTTGGGTAATTTTCACACCTAGGGGCCAGTTGCTATCTTCCAGAGTTATTTGTCTTGGCAACACAACCAATAATGTTGTTGAGACTTACAGTGCAGTGACAAAATTGCTATGTGAATCTTTTTCACATGGTATTTCTTTCCTATGGGTTTATTTATATGCTCAACTGGTTGTGTCCCAGTTAAATGGGGTTTACCACATGTATGATACCACTCTTCACTGACGATTCCTTATGGTATGCCTCTCAGAATGTTATTTTGATTATATTACTTACATTTATGTTTCTAGGAGATTTAATCATTTAAATGATAATCTAGATAATCAAGTTTTAGATTGGCATGTTGCTCACATGTAAAATTAAAACACACACACACATAAAGATGTAAATACATTTGTAAAAATATCATCCATAAAAATCGAAAGATGTGTATGTGTGTGTGTGTGTGTGTGTGTGTCCAAAAATGGTGTCATAAGTACAAAGTGGGAATGAAAGCCTCCAAAGTAGTCATTATACATCGTTTGGCTTAAGCTCTAAAAAATATAGAACAAAAAGTTCCCTTGGAACATAAGTAGTCCAACGTTATCCAAGGTCTATGGATATTGGCCCTGGTATAATGGAAAACGATGTTCGCAAGACGTTGGAATAAATGGACCCAGGTCTGAGGCACCCCTACTACATGTGGCTACATATCCAGGGAAGATCCTCAATATCGGCCATAGGAACTGCACAAGTGAGAGAAGTAAGGTTTCTCTCTACTCATCATAGGACTCTACTAGCCTTTCTAGCTGAGGGTCCTCCTGCAACTATTGGTCCTCCTGTTTCTACTGGTCCTACCTCTGGTCGAGGACGACGCCTAGTCCTGGCAAATTATTCTGACCGAACTAGTCCCACATATGTATACAACAAAGCTTTAAGTTAGTACTCTGCCACACACATAAAAAGGATATATATAAAAATAAAAATAAAAAAATTAACTTTAAAAAATGTGTTACCTATATCACCACACTCCTTGCCAGGGAGAACGAGCATGTCAGGATCTCTAAGGAATATTATCCCTACATAGGAATAGTCCTCTATAACTGGAATATGACGGGCCCACCAGTCAAATAATTTATCGTAGAAGGCCTTCTCGGTCCTTCCTCCACCTTGTATAGGCAGTAGAACTACCCACCTGCATAGTGCCAAGAAAGAGGCAATATGCCCCCGTACTGTCTCTCTCAGGCTAATACTGGGCACCCTCTCAAGGAAAAAGGATCATAAAACAATACTCCAATTAGACAAGGTAGCCTCTAAACACTGGACTTCATAGTGTATCTGTGTACAAGAGGCCTGATGGAGTGTTGTAGATCCCGTAATCCGCTTGATCATAAAAAAATAATGCGAAGGGAGAGGCTAGTAATATTGTGAATCAACACCTAAGAACCTACTTTCTCGGTACCATCCTCAAAATACATATTGATGTAGTACTCAATGTTATATTTCCTCAGAGAAAATTTCCTCAAGTTGATCAGTTCCCCTCTTCTGGGGAGTCCGGTCAGGAAGTAAATTTCCTCTGTAGTCGAGGTCAATGATTGACCCTCCTGAATAAAATAAATCTGCATCCGGATGCTAATACTCTACTAGATCATTGAGCAACCTTGGTTGTGCCGTCATGAATGGACACTGGAAAAATTTCCATAAGCTACATTGTTTTAGTGTAGCAATGGCCATAGGGTCCTTCTCGACCAAGACATCCAACTCCTCATGTTCCCTCTCTCTCTAGTGAACATACATGCTGTCACACACACAAGTTGGAGAGGTTTTAATATTGATTTATTTATTTTTGAACTTAAAATAGGGTGTACACACGTTGTCTTTAGGATAGTTGCATATGTACATGGGTTGAGCGTGGACATACTGCGTACACATAGTTGCGACCCTTTTTCAATGGCACACCCCTCCTAAATACAAAATTAAATGAAAATTGATGAGATAAAAATAAAGAGGGGTTGATTTGTACTTACTTGGTCCAAGTGTGATGGTTTTTCGTTCACCGTAGCTCCCAGAATTCACATTTTGATCAAAGGGTTTTTTTACTTCTTTTGTTAATTTCCAAATTGCAATCGTAAAAATGAGTTGTCCACCTCCATTTATAGACATTTTTGGCCCTTTTTTCCCTAATTTGGTCCCCTTTTTCACTTTTCCTAGCTTGGTGGATACTTGAGTTCTATTTTGAGTTATCTTTCGATCATTCTGATGGACTTGTCCTTTCGGTTTGGTATTTTTTTGATATAGATTACACTAATACTGTCCCATGGTAAATGCCATTTTTTCAACTTTTGCATATAAGTTAGGTTTTCACTCCCATCTTTTTTCATATTGTTGAATTTTCCTCTTTTCCATAGGATCGATCCCACCAAAGTGCGACACAACCTTCTCTATTTCTTTAGAAGTGTCATAATTAGGTGGTAGAGCCTACCTCTACATGGATTCCCTAGGTAGATCCTTTGCTGCATTTTGGCGTTCATGCTGTGATTTTTTACTATAGGCTTGGGAGTCCTTGTTAGTCTTGCCATTATTACATATTTAAGCCTCATTCTTCCTGCTAATCATCATTCTTGGCCTTACCCAAGAGACTCCCTCATGAGCACGGTTTGTTGTCTTTCAAGCTCACTTTAAATTTCGAAAGCAACATCTAATGAGACTGCATTTATTATTTTCAATCTCGTCCAGATTACTTGAGAAAAGTATCCCCCATGGAGTCTTCTTTACTCCCTTTTCAGACTCTCTAAAATTGAAAATATTGTCGAGCGATCTTGTTTCCCTTCACGCTCACCAAACTCAAATTTGAAGGAACATCTTTCCAGTGGTAGTTTACCCCTTTTTTAGTCTGGATGGCTAATTTTATGAATAAAGGTATTCTATAGGAACTTTGGTTCGCTAGAAGAGTATTCTCAGGCATAAGTTTAACCCTTTTTCGAGCCTAAGGGAGTAAATTTTTGAAGAAGGAACATTTTCCTTGGTTTTGGTTTATCTCTTTTTTGGGCCTTGGAGATTAATTACGAAAAAGGAACCCCCCTGGATTCCATAGTTAAGCTCTTTTCAGACTCTCTAAATATGAAAAGATCATTGAGTGACCTTGTTCCTTTCAGACTCGTTAATTGATCCAAAAAGAACATCTATTCGGCAAGAGTTTAACCCTTTTTCTAGCCAATATATTATTCCATAAAAAGGTATGCCTTGGGAGACTTGTCTCACCAGGAGAGTTCTCCTCGGTTATATTTTATACTTTCTTAGGCTAAGGAGACTAAACCTAGAAAAATGATGTGAGTCCATAGTTAAGCTCTTTTCATACTCCTTAAAATTGAAATGATTGTCGAGTGATCTTGTCTCAATCACACTCGTTAAAATAGTTTTGAAGAGACATGTTTTCGATATAAGTATAACCCTTTTTCGAACCGACTAGACTAATTTCTAAAAAGGAACGCCTTAGAGTCTTCTTTTAGCAGTTTTTCAGACTCTCTAAATGTGAAAAATGATTGAGCTTACCTTCTCTACACTCGTGAAAATTTACATGGAAGGAGTCTTGTTGTTTCATGCTTAATGACATTGCGGTTCTCATATTTGCATCTTTGGCACAATTCCAGCTCCATGTTTCTCTCAACTGAACCTTTAAAGATTTCCTTCTACGCAATCCTTGCAACACTCTTTTCCTTTGTGATCTGACACCTTGAACCATGGAGGAATTTTCCTTGAGTGTCCTTATCTTTCACATGTCTCCTTGCCTTGAGCATCAATATGTTCCATGCGCTTGGAATGAGTTTTCTTTCTCACCACACTCATTCCTCCTTTGTAACGTAACATTCTTTTATTCTTTTTCAATATCGTTAAAAAATTGAAAAAGATAAAAAAAACAAATATTCCAAAAAGAGGGGACGTGATATATCAATTTTTTTTTGGCAACAAGATTGTCGCCCTTGGACAAAGCACATTGTTTCGTTTTTTTTCTAAGCATTGGGATCTAATATGACCTTAGGAAGTTGTTCTCGCTACATAGAGCTGTGTCCTCCTCTATTTGGTTACTCTTCCAAACATATGGAGAGTTTGTGGTGCCTCCTGCATCACAGACTTATGTCAATGTTATGTTGCCTGATTCTGATCATCTTTCGTGATTTTTTCCAAGGGAAGTTTTATCCAACCTGATTCGGCCATTTTGTAGTTTGTCTCTTGAATTTCATGAGTCGGTCATCCCATGAGTCCAGTCAAGTCCAGAGTCAAAATCGACGAAATTATGTGCCTGATGATAGAGATCCTCCAGTCTTTCCCCGATGGTATGTCGACGACCTAAGAGTAGTGAGTCTTACACTCCTATTGTACTCCTACCTGAGATTTTGAATATCTTGAAATTGATGCTAGAGCTATGAAGTCCTCATCTCCATCCACAGGCGTTGATGATTCTTGAAGATGCATATTATATTGTACTTGAATATCATCGATTTATTTTTTATGTAGATCCGCTATGTATTTCTCCCAGCTACACTTTATATAGAAATTTCTACGACATGGATTTGCAGTGTACTTGATTGGAAGCCATGATTAGTTCATCCCAAGCATGGGTATGCCTCCCTCGGAGAGATTTTATTGTTTTGCAGATAGCAACCTCCGGAACTATGGTCCTAGGCTCACTTGACTATGTGGCTTCCCACTGGTAAGGATATTGTAATGTATTTCGGCCATCAGTTGCTCTTCTAACCTCACACATTAGGGGGCATCTATTATATCCCTAAAATTCCCTACCTATGCATACATGGCATTGGCCTTTCTACTTGCACAATTTTCCAAATTATTGTTGAGGATCTATCTTTAAAAAACCATTTTTTGGAGCATGTATGCGCCTTGCTACACTTCTACCCGCGTGCATATGCCAGTTGCATGCTTGAAAACCTGCATACATATTCTAGCTGCATACTAAACAATCCGCATTTACCTCCAAAAGTTGCAAGGAATTCAACAGAGTTTACGGGCTATCGATGGTTTCCCAACCAATTCACTCGTTGTATCCCATCCCCAAACTGAATAACTATCATTTTTTCGTATAAAAGGAGGTCTTGGGGTCCCATTCCAACATCAAGCATTAGAACAGAGAAACTCTGTGAAAATCCCTTCCCCTTTTATCCCAATCTTTGCAACCCTTTCTGATATTTGGCCTCAACATTCCCCCTCCATCTCTCTCCCTATACAATCCCTCCTCTACTTCCTAAGAAGATCAGTTGATTGTGAGAGGTATTACTGGAATGATGCACTTGGAGAAGAAGTGGGAGGAGCATGGACCAGGTTCATGGATCATCTTCCAACGATAATATCTTCACATCTAAATAAAAGAATTATGTTCCTATCCCAAATATGGTGTTTATGTGCTTATTTTATTAATGAATTCACATTTGTATATGAACCCTAACACCGATAAGTAGAGATAGAATATCTTGTAGTTTTGTTGTCTAAATAGTTTGCAGGTCAACTATGGGAGGAGACCAGTAGTCCAAGAAACTACAAAGGAGGAGGAGGTCAACACCATCCAAAAGGACCTAAGGTACATGATATTTTCCATCTCTTATATTTTAAGGTCATATTTTTTGGGGTAGTTTAGAAATAGGATTGTCTTTTAAGGGAGATCAATGCTCTGCCTATACTTTGATCCAGTATAGTAACAGGGGGATCTTCCCCGCTATCACTTTTCCAACCATCAATAAATAAAGTTATACTCTCGCTACTCTTGTGGAACACTTTCTACTATAAAACCTTCACCATATAAAATGTAAACCTCCCCAAATTTTACTACCACTACTCAAAAACAATTGATATTATCCTTCCATCATATGCATGCATTTAATTTTATACTTCTCTTATTAAAATCTTGGATGCATATTCCTTACAAAGGGTTCTCTTATACTTTCTAATGACCTAAAACCGAATTTCCAATCCAATTCATAATAAACCCTATATGGATCAATGTAAAATATTCAATAAAAATGATGGTAGTTGAGAACAATATTTCTAATTGTAGTACGATGGCTATGAAAATATTAAAATCAACAAACATCAAGAATATTCTATATCATGGAATTTCATTTTGTGGGAGGCAATTAAAAACCTACCTCAGATAACAGATCCAAAAAGGAGAGAAATCTTAGAGAGCACCATATATAGTGATGATGACAATTAATGGTGCTAAGAGACTAAGAATCTCATCATTCATAAAGTGGATGGCCCCTAGAAGGAAGAATCATAACATACAGAGAGGAAGACACTACCAATTGATCAAACATGCATCCATTGATAGACATATTTATAGAGATAATAATTAATTTTTGTGCTCCTTAATTAATAAGAGTTAGGTCAACATCATAGTATGGGGTTGAATATATGGACGCATATGGAATTTCTAATCAAAATTTATTAAATTTGGCTTGAGGAGGCAAGGTGATTAGTTCTTCCAGTGCTTTTTCATTTCCTCGACTCCAACTTTTATGGGGAATCAACCCTTATGACAATTTTAACTTCTCAAAGTCATGATTTTTTTATTTATTGTAACATCCTGCAACATTTTATGGATTCAAATGACACAACTGAGCTTAAATATTAAATATTATCCATCTATATTAAATGAAAAAATATTTTAGTACTTGATTGATCTATCGCCTATTACCATTATGTTTTATTAATAGATTAAGTAATTATTATAATAAATTATTATATTATGTTTTTTGTTTTCCTAGGAAAAATGCTAGTAATTTTATTTTAAAAAAAAATTTACAAGTGTATATGTTGGTGGCATTCTTGTAGTAATAAGAGAAACTGTTAAAAAAATTGTCTAAGAAGAACCATCCTCCAAATAGATAAAAGGGAAAATCATCCAAAGTCTACACTTTTTAGACAAAAAACTATGTTATTTACTAACAACCATTTGAATCCATCTCATATACAGATATCCAAGAAACTAGAATAGTCAATACAATCCTTTATACTGTGTAAATTCAAAGCATATTCTTCTAGGTGTCTCTGACACTTAAACTGAAAAAATGTTTTTATTATGAGGAATCACCATGATATGTGAAAATATTTGGAAGTGCCTTCTGGGGTCTTTTTAGTGACCTTGCACATGCCCTTGGTCTTTTTGCTTCTTCATTATGATTCATAGACACATGTTTTAAAGTGATGTGTGTGAAACAAGATGAAATGTGTTTTACAATCTAGAATAAAAGGCTGAAGAGTGTAGTTGTGTAATGTGGCAGTCCCTTTTATACATCGAATGATTGTAAATGAGTCTTCATATATATATTTATGTGATATATATTTTTTCTTTGTCAACAAGAGTGTCAAATTAAGAGACACTATATTGCTAAAGTTGTTTGTGGATTGGATGAGGAGGATATTAAGTACCCTTTTCCCTTGTTGTTTATCTTGTTATTGCATATTAAGTAATTAGTCATATCCATTCTCAATGGGGGAAATACTAGCTTCTATGAGGAGGATATGATACGGTGCATTTCCTTTGGTTTTAAGATTATAAGTTATAAGACACTTTTCGATTTTCTATATATTTCTCCAAGATTCTCTAAATATGTTGCAGCTCCAATATTCACAACCATATAAGATAACAAAAATTATAAGAGTCTCAAAGAGAGTCTCTTCTTATTCCAATGGTAAAGTTCTACTGATTTCATGGGGGTTTCACCTTATTGAACAATCTCTTATCATGTTCTTTTATAACGTGGGTTATAAAATTGTGAAACATTTATTTAGATTTGTGGTGAATAATGTTGTAATTCATTTGCTACATTCATTCATAGATAATATGTGAATATTTGTTTATGAATGTTGTTCATTTAGTCATGTATTTTCTTTTATGTTTACCTAACAAATAGTGGATTAATGAATATAAATTTTGGATTTTGATGTTTGTATATAGAAATGTATTCTAGGTAGTGTCATATTGACTAACTTTATTAATCTTATATATTTCATTATATTATTTTTTCTATAATTTTGTTTATGTATTTTGAACCCCTCAAAAACCTTATCGTGAAAATCCACGAAATAATGTAATCCAACACCACAAGGCGAAGGAAACATCTTAAAGGTTGAAACTTTGATTTGGACATTTTCATCTAATGAGTTTTATGTGACAATTGACTCTAAATATTCCCCACATCAATAGATTGAATAGAAGGAGGGATGCTTACCCTTGAATCCTAGGAAGCCTTGAGTGATCAAGAACCTCAGCCACATTATGCTCTATCTCCTAGAGTTGAATAACCTAACTAAATTGCATTTTAGAAACTCAATTTTGTCCCTTGCAATACTAGAATTCTCTAGATACTTTTAAAATGATTGTAATAAATTTTGATAGACAAGAAGTAGTTTCACCTATTGCAACATACTTACCATAAAAAAAAATGTTAAAAATGAGAATTGAGAAAAATACCGTGTATAGAATCTATTGTAGAATTATTGTAGAACCCACTAATATGGTTGATTCGATAAATTATAATTTTCCCCTTCAACAGAGATAGTTACTTAAATAATCCATCCATGACCTTATCATAAAAAAGTTCAACTTAACCCAAAACATAACGAGTAAGCTAAAGAATTTCTAACAATTATGATTTGTTGAATCTTGTAAGGTTCACTTGAATTATCAAACAAAGTGCATATGATTTATACGTGTATAATATCTTAGGCACTAAAATCTATTAAAACAATTTATTGTAATAAATTTAAATGTGGGGAGAAATAGTGCAAGTAACTACTACAACTAATTCAACCTATCAAAAGTTCAAATATTCTAGAGAAATTGAGCCATATAGGGAATAAGTTTCCACTTATCTCTCCACTTTCATCTTCTCATAATACCCTTACGCTTTAAAAATCACACCACGCTATTTAAAAGTAAATAACCAATAAAGAAGAAAATGAATGCTACAAAACAAAACTAAATTCTATGTAAAATTAATAATTAATTCTACAAAGCACTTAAAAACACAACACTTTTTATATCAACCATATGTTCATGGTATGGTAGATTAAAATATTCAACAAAAGACACAACTAAAATATAACTACTAAGAAGAAATACAAACAATTTCTTAACTAACCAAATGAACATATGATGTTGGAATAAATAAGTACATAACTCACATAACTAAGGAATATAGATACAAACACACACAAAAGGTGAATTCACCAATAAAATCAATTTCTTAACTAACCAAATGAACATATGATGTTGGAATAAATAAGTACATAACTCACACAACTAAGGAATATAGATACAAACACACACAAAAGGTGAATTCACCAATAAAATCTTTAAATGGACCCATACTCGAATATAGTTTATGAACCATTGTAGTAATACTTAACTCAACTATACAATTTGAGTTATTTCATTAACAATAATTGTTCTTAACATTAGAACACTACCTTGCAACTTCTTAACTCTTATCCTAGTTAAGAAGAATCTAAGAAAAATTGAGTTGTATATAAGTACAAATATAATGGGGAATTCTTTGGATCCCTCCAAGTCCCCTAAATTGATTCCCCATAAGAATTGACAGCTTTCTTGTGGCGGTTAATTGTCATATTGGAATTTGTCTAAAGAGATTATTTATTTCTTGGGTACATTCTCCTTCTTTTTGGGATGAATTGGTGGAAAACTGGAGAGGAAAATTCTCAAGCCCATATTCCTCGTTGATCCGGATAAGCTGATGAGTTGAATATACCTTATAGATTATTGAATGGCCACCACCTAGCTTACAACATTTAAGATATTTTATGAGCATGAAACAAGTTGTGGAGTCGGGAAGACTCCATGCTTTATTTATCTATTGAATTCTTAAGTTAATAATGCACAAAAGTGTTTTTTCTTTGTTTATTAATGAAATAAATGAATAACCATTATAAAATAGATATAAGCTTTAGAGAAACCAAAGAACATATAAAAAGCCTTCTACTAACACATATTCATCTAACATATGTGCAACTCAAATATAGTTCACCACAAAATCTTAGTAAACATTACCAAATTAAGAAATTTCAAGTAATTTGTTGATAACATATAATGGCTACAAAAATTGATAGTTTAGCATATATTTTTCTCAAGGGTGGAAAATATTTTAAGGATTTTGTCAAATAAATGGCTATCGAAAGATGAGTAAAATGGAAATGGGTCAATTCTATGGCTCATCATATCCGCAATTCAAGGTTTGTACACTCTTACACAACAAAAGATAGTAAACTAATCTTCTCATTCTATTTTTCTCTCATCTTGATGAGTGTTATAGTCACCGTTTATTGTGTATTTCATTTTCCCTCCCTCAATTATTGTTGGATTATGCATGCTTACTTTTGTTGCCTCTATATCTACCTTTGTTTTTTATTTTCTCTCTACCTTAAATACCACTTCCCCTTATTGTTAGTAGTACTAATTATCCTTAATACCCAATGCTCATCATTAGTTCATTATTATTCCTTTAGATGTGTTTTTATAAAATCACAAGGGATGAAATGAGTCATGGCATCTTAATAAATTAGTAATGAAATATAAATATAACCTTATAAAATATTTAGGTAATGAAATTAATATTATAATACAATTAAAAAGGGAGTGCAAATATGATAGGAATTTAGAAAGGGGAGAAACAATATAGGGGGAATCCAAAGGGGAGACAAGGTTAAGTAGAATGAGGAAAAACTCAATGATAGAGGATTTGGATGATTCATTTCCAAGAATGGATTAGTTTATAGTCATTTTCACAATTGAAGTTTTTGGGTTCTTTTTTTATTGAGAGGGATTCATTAATGATACAAGTTGAATAAAGGGTACTACATGAATATTTTAGTATTATAAAAAAAAATTATATGTTTAGTGTTTTGTGAATATTTGATCGAAGATTTGACACAACAATTATGAATCTCCTATCTTTTTCTTGTAGATCGATGTTGCTTCTAGTTGTATGTTCTCTAGTATAAGATATGTAATAGGATATATTATCACTCTAACATGGTTCATATATACATTTTTAGGCTTCGTGTTCTCGCTCCTAATACTTAGGTTAGTCTCAATCACATCAAATTTGTATTTCCTCATTTCCTCAAATCTTCTTTGTTCATTATGTAGCCAAAAGATAAAATCTCTGAGGTGCACATCCCAATGTATCATTTTGGAGACCAATTCAATGAAACATCAAGAATCTATTCATAACATAATAGCAATATCTATTCCTATATTAACTCTTACAGAAAGAATCAAAATAATGAAAGAAGATCTAAAACAATTAAGATAGAGGATAATAATATTTACATGATAAAGCATAACATGGGGAAACATCCATGGAATCTAAGCCTTTTATTCTTCACTAAAATTCTCCCAATACAAGATAAAGAGCACACTCAAGTATGGAGTCCAAATGGGATCCATACAAGTCTAAATCATACCTATTCAACCTCCAAGACCTGTTTGATATTGGTTTGAAAGATGAGAGAATAAAATTGATGATGAATATGGGATAAATTCACTTTTTGGAATTCAGTGAATTACATCATAATAATTGGCCAATAATGTGAGATATTTTAGATCTCACAAGTCAATTGATGCCTCATCATGTGTACAAATTACTCAAAATGACATTCTCACAACAATAATAATGATATGGTATACAAATTATGAAAAATATGGCCATTAGAAAAACATTACATCACCACATTGCTGACAGGATTCCCCGCCCCATGATTCTAGGTTAGAATCACAACATATCAATACTATATGGAGAAGATAAATATCTTCCCTCCGAGACTAGCACAAAAAACTTGAAAGACTAACTACTTTACAAGGAGAAGTTAGGGAAGGAAGAGAGATAAAATATGCACCTTAAGACTCATGTTTGATGTCGATCCCACTCCTTTCTCTCGATGAGCTCTAGATCCTTTGTTGGAAACAACCTGCAAAATGGACACAATACAAAAGATACTACGAAGATAGTTACACGATCAAAAGATATACATGTCATATTTCATATTCAAAGTAAAATTAATAAGAAAATACATACAATGAACACATGATAGGAGGGAAAACAAGTTCTTCTATTAACACCAAATCAAAAAGGTAAGTTACAACCTTGTCTCTCCTTTGACACCGTCTCGAAGCCAATTGTTTGAGTTCCTCCAATAATCCATCAAGCATCAACTCAACCACTATGCTATTCCTTGAATGACCCAAGTAGGGATAAGGATACACCCAATAGCCATATAGACAGGAAAGAGATGTTGGAAAAGGAGTTTCGAGATAACAAGGGGTGTTGCTCAGAGGATTATAGGAAAGGGAGGATTGCTAGAAACTAGTGGCATAATATTGCGCCAAGGGACTTGACCTCTCCTTATCCCTCAAGGGTGATTTCATCTCTTCCCCAAGAGGTTGGGGGAGTTGGATTCCATTGTGTGCAGGCATGGGATGTTGGGGAACAAGTCCAACCGAAAAACCCACCCAAAAACACATAATTGTTTTATTTTTATTATTTTTTAGGGAATTCATGGGTTGCAAGCTTCAAAGTCGTGGATGTCCATGCTTTGCACCAGGGAAACCCACAGTTATGCTCACAAGGAATGTTTTTTTAATGATTTTGGAGAGGAAACTTTGTAAAATGTCTAGCAAGCATTGGGAAAAGGTTAGGCCATGGCACAAATGCATAGGTGTGGCATTTTTTTGTATAACAAATGCCCCCTAATGTGTGAGGACATAAGGGAAAAATGATGGCCGAAATAAATTATAAACTCTGAGAGGCGAGTATGCATTGAAGTGCCCCTGAAGGTTCTCGAACAACTAATTCAAGAACAAAAAATGTTAGCATATATCAAGCAAGAGTTTTTCTTCCTAAGTCGAGAATACCCATGCTCATGAGTGATATAAGCATGTATGCCAAAGTAAGTAAACTGTAGATCCATGGTACATATTAAAGTATTACTAGTTTCCATGGCCATGAACAATACACATTGGATCCATGTGATAAATATGAAGTAGAAAGCATGGCCACAACGAATACATAGTGGATCCATGCCAAAGTAGATCATAGACACTAATAGATACACAATGGAGCTATGTATCAAGATCAAGAATAGAGGATATATGGAACCAAGAGAATGAAAAAGTTGATCATGTGCAAGTACCAAATTATGTGAGGTGGCACCATATGAGTCGGGAAGGAGCACAAAATATTCACTTCACCCAAAATATTCACAACGATCCATTGTGGTACAAGTCTACACTATGTGAATAGATGTGTTGGAGTCGAACAAAGTGAGACATCATTTTATTACCGGTCATTAATTTATACCATTAACAAATGCGAGACAACCAATCTATGATGATAATGGGAATCAAGGTACCATGGTACAATCTAACAAGTGTGAATAAATGAGTTGGGGTCGAATACTTGGTAGAATATATCGAGCATGGGACATTGATGTATTCCCACTGTAAATAGTGAGGGAACCTACCACTAATGAGTACAATCCCTAAGGTACCAAAAATAACTCTAGATCCCTCTCCCAGAGCAAGATGTGTCGGAGTTGATGGGAAGAGATCCGTTGGAAGGAAGGAATTAAGGAATCCTCCATCAACCAACACGAGGGGTGGTGAAAGGCCAAAGATTTAGAAGAAATCAAAAAAAGAGACTAATACTCAAGATGATGAGACTAACTTGGGAAGGTCGACTTGCAAGGTTAGAGAATAACTATAGAATGGTCGACACAGGTTGAAACTTTCCCTTGAACATAAGCACGACACATTATGTGACTTAGGAAACATGACTGTAAACTGGGATACATTTGTAACATAGAAGGAATCAACAAATACTCCATATAGTTTGAAGAGTAACCAACCGGGGGAGATAAAAATCAAAAACAAGAAAAAGTATCCTAAAGCCATACTAGACCCAAAATAACAAGATACCAACTCAAGTTTGTTATTTTTTCAAGGGAGACAAAAAATACCGCCAACAA
>SNQJ01S0029597.1:120349-152205 GCA_010110895.2 Picea sitchensis | reverse complement strand
TTATTTTTTTGTCTTTTTTAAATTATAAAATCCTGAAAAAGAATAAAAGAATGTTATTGTATATTGTATGAAACGAGTGTCATGGGAAAGAAAAATAGTTCCATAACGCAAGGAGCATACCTATTCTCAATGCAAGGAAGCATGTGCAGGACTAAGGACACTCGGGGGATGTTCCCTCCAGGGATAAGGTGTCAAATCACAAAGGCATAAAATGCAAGGCTAGGTCTATTAGAAATGTATAAGAAATTATTTCAACAACAACATGTTGAAGCTGGCATTAGGTCTAAAAGTGCGAGCAGTCAAAATTCAATACAGTTACAACTCAACTTTAGCAAGTAAACCTCCTATTATAATATTTTTCGTAAGTTTAGTCTCCAGGGTCCGAAAAAGAATAAAATAATGCCAAGGAGAACTCTTCTGGCCAATAATGGACCAGAGTATTCAGTTTTTGTACATATTCAATTCGTTCCGGAAAAGGGTTAAACTTATACTGAAAAGATTTCTCTTCAAATCCATTTTATGAGTGTGACAAAGACAAAATCACTTGGACATATTTTTATATTTAAGGAGTCTGAAAAGATATTAAATATGGACTCCCTTGTCCCTTTTCATAAATTTAGTCTCCTAAGCTCGAAAAAATATAAAAAAAATTGAGGAGAACTCTTCTAGTCTGTAGGCTAGAGTATACCTTTTTCATAATTAGTCTATTCAGTATAAAAAAGGGGTAAAATTGTGTGAACAGGTGTTCCTTCAAGACAATTTAATGAGTGTAAAAGGAACAAGGTCACTCAAAAATCTTTTCAATTTTAAGGAGTCTGAAAAGAGCTTAACTATGGACTCCATAATGTTGTTGTGATTAGCATGTCAGGGAGGGAGTCCCACGGGGAATGGCCAAAACAAGAGTGAGTAAGAAGCATGATGTTCGAATGCAAAATCATAGCATGGCTAAGAAGGACTCTCAAGCCTAAAAACAAACTTGTAGCATGAGTGCCAAAATATATGGGGATTCTAGATTAGAGCGCCCATGGAAGGTAGGATCTACCATCAACAAAACAATGTTTTTGAGCAAAGAGAAAGGTGCCATTACTTGCTACTGGGGTCGACCCTAGGTTTAAGCATAACTAGAAACTGATAATGCAAAATTTCGGATGAGTGCATCCTACCCTAAATTCCATTTATCAGAACATTACCTCCCCAAGGCATTTTAAAAAAGTTTGGCCAATCGACGAAAAAAATATGAAAAGCATCTATATTAGCCTAAAACCTACAAAAAGGGACCATAGCACTACAAAATATGACCGTTAGTTGCAAATTTTGAAAAAATATTGAAACTATAGGAAGTGGGTTTTCAAAGTTTAATGAAAATTTGTTATATTTACCCATTTACTATCCATTTTACCATTTTACCCAAAAAAACAACCAAAGTGACCAAAACCATTGTAGTGAAAATCGGAGAAACGTGGAGCTTGGAGAAACTACACCTCTTTCTACCTTAAATAAGTAAGTGTTCTCACCCTATATTACATTTCATTAACTCAAAAATTTGTTGGAAAATGAGAAGGATGTTTGTCCTTTGGAAAGAATATGAACACGAAGAGGTGGATCAGGTAGTATTTGACAATGACGAGGAAAAACAAGTTCTACGTGCATGTGGCATGTATAAATTCTTCCAAATTGGTGGCATGAGGGTGCAAAGGAGATTATTAAATCTCTTGATTGACTAATGGAATCTTGATGCTAAGGCATTCATGCTCATTGGACAGTCTTTGAACATTATGGTTGAATACATTTACTTCATTACCAGTTTGTCTAGGAGAGGGGAAGTTCCAAACTTCCAAACTCGTGGAGGAGGTCGGAGTATCAATGACTTTATCAATAAGTATTCTGATGTTGACATTGAGAAGAGTGGATCTCAAGTGATGATCAAACAAATCACCAACTTGAGTCTCTGGTTAATCTTATATACCTTGGTTCAGATCGTGGGATCCAACTCCTTACATTTTGCATCATGGGAACAAGTGAAATATGGGGTTGAATGTCTATGACCTACTATGTATGATTGGAGCACTACCATTATCAATGACATGAAAGAAAAACTTATTGACTGCAAGCTAAGGAAAGCTAAGAACTTCTTCTTCAGGAGTGTCTTGTGCACTTTCTTTTTTGAGTGGGTGCCCATGATGAGCCTGTGAACACACATACAAGGACACCTATGACCATGGCCATCCATGGTACGATGGACCGAGCTCATAGCTCGCCTAGGAGGTGGAAAAATGTCCAACCCCTATGGTGATTATTTCTTCAGCTGGTGGGAGCGACAGAATCCCTTCATCAAGGACTATCCTTATGCATGCATTGATTTCACCAATGATCCAGATGTCATTATCCATGTTGGAGATGATCTACCTTATGTTTATGAAAAAAAAGAACTCATGAGATCGGATAATGTCCCACATCATAGCCGATGAGGAAAATAATAGGAAGGACCAAGTTATGATGCATCTAGGACCTTGTGTGGTGTGGGCCAGAACTTTGAGGCCCTCATGTGCAATGTTCCTATGGCTACCATTGATGACCTCCCCATAGGTATGAAACATCATGTTGTGGGAATACCTAGGCCATGGGTCCAACTGTTTTGATGTTTGGAAAACATCGTTGTTTGTTATAATAGGGTGCACCGGCCTCAGGCCTAGGCATATTATATGCTCATAGAACAATTTTTGTATTTGTATAACATTATATGACCTTTGGGGGATAGGGGCCCCCATATTTTGTACTTGATGGATCTCATTTTATATATATATATATATATATATTATTTTTGTGCATTATAAACATTTTTTATTTTACCTATAAATGTTAATATTTACATGTGACTGTGTGTGGTTACTTTACTGATGATATAAGTACGAATCTAAAACATAATTAGCATAGGAATCAACTAATTCATTATATCTCCTAGGGACATGTTCATAATTAATAAAATAAAATGAATGATCCAAAAGATGTACCCTAAGGAAAAACCGTAACAACACCAGATTGTGTATTTGATATAGGCCATTTAACTGTGAAACAACCAATTTCGAGTCCATGAAAAATTGGAAGTGATTGATTCCACATGACAATGCATATTGCAAAATATCAATGACTGTGTTATACTTGGAAACATTGTTAGTATTTTCTCTGAGATACACACCTCCAACGGAGAAAACCCTAGGATGAATAGATTTATCATATTGAGAATTCACACACATTTTGTGCACTTCATTTGATAAAGTTGCATCTCGACGTTGCTCGCCAATATGTTCAAGATAAACTAAGCACTCCTCGAGATGATTCTTGTAATGAAGGAGCTCAAATTCTATCTTAATAGAAGTAACCTCACATTCAATCGGAAAAAATGCTTCCACTCCGTGGACAAGTTGGAAAGGAGAGAAACCAGTAGAATATTTTACTAAGGTATGGTAAGCCCATAAGGTCGGGTAGAGAATCAAGTTCCAGTTCATTCGAGTTGAATTAACATTCTTATCAGTATCATTTTTAATGATTTGTTCATGACGTCAAATTGACCATTGGCCTGGGGATAGTAGAGAGACGAGTGATCTTGCGTAAATACCAGTTTTGATGCTAGCTCTGACATCGTGCGGTTTTGAAAGTGACTTCCATGGTCGGTGACAATCTCTCTCAAAACCCTGAGTCTATCTATGACCTTATTAAATAGGAAGAGTGTTGTAGTTTCCCAATCATTAGAAAATGTGAGCATGGCCTTGGCCCACTTAGTAAAGTAGTTGAATATAATAATTCCCCCTAGCCAAAGTTGGGTGGCATGTCATGAAATATACCCCCCACTTGGTGAAGGGTCCAATAGTAATAACATGAAACATGGGATCGATATGTGCGCGCATTTTCTTCGTGAATATTTGACATAGGTGGCACTTTTTTACCACCTCAATACAATGTTTGAATATTATGGGCCAAAAGTTCTCGGTGTCCAGAATATTTTGCGTTGTTTCCAACCCATACAGGTGACCATCACATGTTCCACTATGGAATTCATTCCAAGCAACCTTTGCTTCTTCAAAAGTTAAACAACGACGAAGAATCGAGTCCACCCCATGCTGATACAACATTTCAATGATGATGAGGCATTTTTTATCCATGTGATGAACTCATAATCTCTCATCTCGTGAATAGTCTGGAGGGTACTTTAGAGTCTGTAAATATATAAGGATATCCCCATACCATGGGTCGAACGAAGAGATGTGGAAAATGTGTTCATCCAGAAATGAGTCTATTGTCTCTCTTTCCTCATTCTCTACTCGAAACTATGACATCAACTTAGATAAGACCAAATGTTTCTTAGATTTTACGGATGCAAAATCCAAATCAACCTCTTGAATCACAACAATCCAATTGTTTTACTTCCTGCCAATAATTATCCTAGTCAAAACATATTGAAATGGATTGACAATGGCAATGATGGTTTTCTTACGTAATAGAATAAAATGTCGAAATTGTTGGACAACATGGAAAGCTTCCAACTCCACTTTCTCAACATACGATTAATTGAGTTCAGGACCCATGAGAGTGTGTCTCAAGTAATAGATGAAATTCTCCTAGAGCTCATAATCCTCTTGAACTAGAACCATGCAATGGAAAACTCGACTGCTACCAAATACAACAAGAAGTATTGATTTTAATTAGGGGGACTCAAAAAATGAGTCAAAACCAACTCTTTATTCAATGCATTGAAGGAACGTTGTGCAAATTCATCCCAATAGAATGGGACCCCTTTCTTCAAAAGTCACATAAAACCCTTTGTTATGTTAGCATAGTTCGGGAAAAAGTTCCTGATAAAATTCTCCTTTCCTTGTAGGCTCTGAAGTTGTCTGATTATGCACGAGGGAGGAAACTAATTTATTTCCTCAACCTTCAAAGGGTCAACCATGATACCCTTTTTAGAAACGATGAATCCAAAAATATGACCATAGGTCACACAAAAAATACACTTGTGTGGATTTAATCATATCCTATAGAAATGACATCATTCAAAAAACTAAGTGGAGGTGTAAGAGATGATGGTCCCTCTTACATGAGTGAGTCGTGAAATCATCTAAGTATTCCTCCACTATATGCTTCAAGTCATGAAAGGAAAACATCATGGCCTGCTAGAATGTTGCACCAACATTTTTATGACCAAACAACATTTTCCAGTCAGTCAAAGTACCTAGGGATGTATAAAGTTAGTTTTGTGTTGATCTTTCAGATGAATTTCATTTTGGTTGTATCCAGAGAAACCATCCATAAAAAAGAATATTTCACTCCCTCCACACTCATCCAATATATGATCAATGAATGGTGTCATGAAGTTATCTTTAGTAAAAGCCTTATTCAAGTCCCTAAAATCCATACAAACACATATTATACCCTGCTTCTTATCAATGGGAACAAGGTTGGAGACCCATTATGTCAGAGGAACTCGGTAGATAAATCCTTCTTTAAGAATCTTTTCAAAATTTTATTTTGTTTCTGCCACCTATATTAGGTTCACAGGTCTCAACTTTTGTCGAACTGACTTTGCATTTTCATAGGTTTTAATTTTGTGTTGAACTATTCAAGGATCAATGCCAGGAATTTCCTTGTAATACCATGAAAACACATCTCAAAAATCCTTAAATAGTGTTGTATATTGAGTGATCTCGTCCTTTGAGAATTCTTCTCTCATAAATACTTTTTTGACAATTTCAGGATTCCTAGAAATGTTGATGGGGATCATCTCTGATATATTAGCCATATTTCCTTCGACGTAGACACCATGTATATCCAAGGGATTGAATACTCCATAAACACTTCCAACAATGGATAACTTGAACTCTCCACTCTCTATTCAATTGATTTTAGGGAAGAAATACAATCTATGATGCAAATCCCCCCATGGCGGGGATGGCCTTTCATCTTTGACCATTGCCTCAATGATTGCTTCATCTGAAGGAAAGACGGTATCTAGACAGTATTGGGAGATTGAAGAGTTTTGAGCCCAAATAGGCTTAGGGAAGAGATCATCCTCCTCAATGACCGTTGGAGTCTGATATGGGTCTATCATTGCTTTATTTTGAGAAATATCATTATCATAAGTGTCAGAAGAATTAGTGGAAGAAATAACATCATAAAGTGATATTGCATCCTTTTTATGTCTTTTATATTGACCTTTTCTATGATAATAAGCATGAGAATTCCCAATAGCTATCTGACCTAGAAATAAAATACTTTCATGTTTTGAAATACTGAGAGGGCAGGGGGGTGAATCAATATTATGCATTTTTTTAACACTTTTAATCAGAATATGTAAACATCAATTCATCAACAGCTTGTCACTTATGACTTTAGTTAACATTTCATGAACATATAAACACAAATAGTACCATTCAAAAATATATCACATCATACACAATGCACAATATATTTTTACATGGAAATCCAAATGGGAGAAAACCCTAGAATCCTTTCTTATATTTCATAAGATCACATTCATAGGAAGAACCAACTTCCAAAATTCTCCAACACCAACTGGAAGGAGGTCCAATCCCTTGTTTACAAGATCCAATCTTAAGGAAGCTACAACTCCATGAATCGTCCAGCTCCAACTTAAAGGAGGGCACAACCCCCTATTTATAGGCTCCAACCTGGAGGAAGCTCCAACTCCCTGAATTCTTCGATTCCAACTAGAAGGAGGCTACCACCACCTTTATTTTACACGTCCTTCCGCCCTGAAATATAAATCTAGATTCAGCCTGCCACTTCCATTGTCACTGTCATTGCCACTATCTCTATCACTGTAACTATCATTGATAATCAACCTATCACTATCATTGTCTCTTTCACTTCCACTATCTCTGTCACTGTCACTGTCACTGATAATCAACCTTTCACTATCACTGTCTCTGTCACTACCATTTCCTCTGTATGCAATTGTCACTGATACTGATACATCATAATCATCAACTTGATCCACTCACATAGATCATATACCAACATCAAGTATCAAACCATGTGAAAAAATATACCTCAAGCATGTACCATATCCTCCACGAAACATGTACCATAAGATATGCCTCGATTATGTGTCATAACATCCAAAACCATATACCAAGTATATGCCTCAAATATGTGTCAATATCACAAAGATGTTCCTCTAACAATGAACCATAAAATACATAAACCAATTACCAAGGATATGTCTCAAGCATGTATCAATATCACCTATACATGAATCTCAACCATATGCAACCATGTACCAAAAAGGCCTTCAATGCATGCCTTAAGCATGTGTAAAACCATCCATGATAAAAGCATAAAACACATATAAAAAATACCTTTACTCATGTAGAAGACCTAGTGCATATCATCTTTATAAAAAACAAGATAACATCTTCATTCAAGAACTTTTCACAGATCCATGACTTGTACACTATAAACCTACGAGCATCACGCTTTGCCTCATTCTGACCCATGGAGATCTATTTCTTTCTCCACTACGACCCATGGATAACCTCAGAAAGCTAGTAAAATCATTTCTTTCTCTTGCAGACTTCTCCCTTCGCTTCCTCAAATTTGTTGCCTTAGATTCACTAAGAGATCACTTGATAGATAGATATTCAATGAACTTGTGTATGTACAAATGATAGGCTCCATGACATGTATTTAAACTTTTCCAAGTAAACCCTTTGCTAACTTTAGGGATGAAATGTAACTTTTAGTTGCAACAACTTTTCCCCTTTTAATTAATTTTGGGATGACTTATAACTTTTTTTTGCAACCGTTTGGGGGATTCTTCATCATTACTTCGGGGCTTCAACTTCAATAGATCATAAATCCTCAACCCTGAGGAACCACGTGGTGTACCACCTACTGTTGGAAATGGCAGGATGAGGACTATCCATCCATGAGGTTTTTTCATGTACTTGTAACATTCTTCAACCTCTTTTTCCCTAGTCAATTTTGGGCTTCATGACCACACCTATGGGATTCTTATAGAATTATTCAAAGCATCTTACCATGAGGTCCATGCTCAAATATACACAATAAGGTGACCACTTTGGATACTTCTTAAATATATCCATTACTTCTAGAGGCTTCTAGAGTTTTTCTAGAGTTTACATCAATGCCAACCAATTTTCCAATAATATCCCCCTTTAACATTGATGGAAACACTCATGATCCCCCTACGATTATTTCTCCCCCTGTCATCATGCTTCTCTCCTCGTGTTTCTCTCCCCCTTTGACATTAATGGAAAAGGGTAACTCCCCTTGATGGTATAACTTCTTCTGACAATATTTCTCCAAGTCTTCATGCTTCTAATTTTTTTGTCCTGTTTTTGTCCATCAGTGCTTCCTGATGATGTAAACCACTAACATATAAAAATAATTCATATTAAGGTTCCTTCATTAATTGAATTTCCATGTCTTCATTGAGCTGCCATCTTCTTACTTATCTTGATGATTTATCTTCCCTTGTCTTCTTTTCAAAACTTCGTTTAGACCACTATCAGACATAAACTACTCAAAGTTTCTATCGAAGATACTCAAAGGTATCCCTTGGGAGTTCCATGGTGAAGATATCTGCATATTATTATTTTGTTCCAATGTACTCCAACTTGATATTATTCTCTGTAACTCATTCACACAGAAAGTGAAATTTGATTAGAATATGTTTGGTCTTGGAATGCATCATTGGATTCATGGAGATACTTATAGCACTGGTGTTGTCATAGAGTATTGGGATAGGCTCATAATATTTTACTTCTATGTCCTGTAGGGTTTCATTTATCCATAGAACTCGAGTAGAACGTGTTTTTGCTACAATATATTCTTCTTCTATTGTAGACAAAGATATTAAGGATTGCTTCTTACTTAACCAGGATACAAGACAATCACCTGAGTAGAAAGTTGCTCCACTAGTACTTCATTGATCATCAATGCTTCCTTCCCAATCTGCATCTGCATAGGCGACCACAATCATCTCATTCTCTTTCAGATACCACAATCCAAACTCTATTTTTCCTTTGTAATATCTGAAAATCCTTTTTACTATCAACACATGAGTTTCTTTCGTTGTTTCTTGAAGCATTGCAACATGTCCAACTACTTGCATTACATCTGGTCTTGAGGATATCACATAGAGTATAAAATCAATCATCAATCTATAGAGTCTCTGATATTATTCCTTTTATTCATCGTCTTTTCTCAACTTGCAATCAATCACCATAGGAGTACTTATGGTTTCACAATCTTCCATTCTAAACTTATTTATCATTTCTTTGATGTACTTGGTTTGGGAAATGAAAATACCTTCATCTAGATGAGATATTTGAAGTCCCAAAAAGAATTTTAATTCACCAAGTACTGACATTTCAAAGTCATTATGCATGTATTGGGAAAACTTCTTACTCATCTTGTCATCATCACTTCCAAAGATAATGTCATCCACATATACTTCAATGATAAGTATGTTGTCCCTATCAACTTTACATAGATATTGTTATCTGCATTACCCTTTATGAATCCTTGTTGCTACAAATACTTGTCCAATATTGAATACCAGGCTCTAGGGGCTTGCTTGATTCCATACAGATATTTTTTCAATCTACAAACATAATCTTCTCTTTCTGACAGTAGGAGCCCTTTTGGTTGTTCGATGTAGACTTCTTCTTCTAATTCTCCATTTATAAATGTTGATTTTACATCCATCTAATATACTCTGTTCCTTTTGGAACATGCATAGTCCAAGATCATTATGATTACTTCCATTCAGGAAACATGTGAAATTTTTTTTTCAAAATATATTCCTTTAACTTGAGCATATCCTTTGCATACTAGCCTTGTCTTGTTTCTGGTTACCTGTCCATATTCATTTAGTTTGTTTATGAACACCCATTTTGTACCAATCAATTTTTTGTTCTTTAGTCTTAGAACCAGCTCCCATGTTTCATTCTTCTCTATTTGGTTCAGTTCTTCTTCCATGGCCTTGGTCCAATGTTCATCATTATTTGCTTGCTCAAAGCTATGGGGTTCAACTATGGATAACAGTGTTAGGTGTCTTTGTTCTAGTGTACATAACCATCTTCTTCCTCTGGTTTATATTCTTGCATTTTTATCTCCAGTAATTTGTTCTGGTGGATGATTCTTCTAAACCCAGTGGTTAGGTGTCCTAGAGGGCATTTGAAAGTCCTGCGGGTCATTTTCTTCTTGTTCTCCTTCTAGATTCTTCTCTTTGTGTTGTATTTGTTCTTCTTCTTCTACCTCTTCTTCTTTTAGTTCTTCTTTTTCTTCCTACTCATTAGGATTTTTTCTTTCTTCTTTGATCTTCGACACATTTGTTTCATCAATATTTACATTTATTCATTCCAATATCTTGTTAATTCTTAGATTGTAACATTTGTATGCCTTGCTTTTGCTTGAGTATCCAACTGTTATAGAAAAATTTTCCTCACCCCACGAAACTTGCTTAGATGGCCTTTCCATTTCCCTATACAGACTTGAAGTCCCCTTTTGTACTTCCCAGAGCCAAAAAAACCCATCTTTCCACATATACTCTCCCTACTAGTTAGACAACATGTGTATATGCATGTTGCTCCATTACAACCCGCTTACATCGGGTTTGGTGCTCAAAATTAAAAATTATATCAGGTTTCCATGTCACGTCATGAGATCCATGATCCTTGACCTTTTATAGACTGGAAATGCTATGAATCGTCCCTTCAATTCCATTTCAAGGCTATAAATTGAGCCATATCCAAGTCGTGGAAAGGATGAGAATTCAACTTTTGAGAGAAAAGATACTCTGGAGAAATTTAACTTCACATTGAGTCTCCATCCCTTTATCCTTGAAGTTTTGAACTCAATGTTCATCCCCCAAGCTCTTCCTTCTTTGATGGAGAACCTCATTGTCTCCTTTAAATGAGATTTTCTTTGGTGGAGGATTGAAGTGGTGGAGGCCAAGTTGGAGGGTCTTAGTTTCTCAATTCTAAGATGTGTCGACACAGAAGTTCATCACATATCTACTTCTGTTGATTATTTTAATAGAAATACTCTTTTCTCGTTCAATTGATATCTTGAAAATATTTGAATTATTATTCCATGGGAATATTTTTCATGAATGTTAATGGATTATGCTATTTTATATGCTAGATTTAAATATTATCACCATATTCTTGTGTATTTTGGTTATTGAGGACAAATTGCAGGTAAAGCTTTGGATTGTGTGCTCAATAGTGGTCTTCATCAAACATTCAAACGAGGTAGGTTCTTGACCTTGTATTGTTACCAATTCATTTATATATCACACATGGGATTAGAGTTTATTTCTGCAGTCATTTCATCTGTTGTGGCTTACCCCAGGCCATAGAGAGATTTTCCTCATAACAGAATTGGCAACCATACTGGGTATTGATCTTCTGTTTGGGGTTTTGAGTGTTTTTCTCCTTGACTTGCTCTCTGTCATCCTGAGTTTCCTTATCCCATGATTGCTTGACAACCTATTTTTACTTTTTATCTAACTTTATTGTCTTAATCCTTTCCTTGCCAATGTTTTACTACATATACACATTTTTTCCCTTGATAGACACGTACATATGCAATTTGTCCTTCTATAGGGTGAAAACATATGCACGTTTTGCTCAAATGGTCGCGTACATCAAATTTTTAGGCCGACTAACTAATTTTGGTTCTTGATGTGTAAGTTTGGTTGGTTGTTGCGTCTTCTTGGGTCTCTGTCCTAACTGTTGAGTGCTTATAGAGTGATAGGAAACCTTCTTATTGTTGAATTTTTGGGTGATATTATTTCTTATCATATTTTTCATTGGTTGTCCTTGCACATTGCTCTGAGTGTTTTATTCTTGTTATCCTTCTTGGCTTGTATCTTTTTTCTTGCAGTAGGTTTTGCTTAGGAAGCTACTATTTAGTCCTTGCATTTTCTTTTCTTTATATTGAAAATACAAAAAAAAAAATGCTCATTTTGCATTATGGAATTTTCTCTTTTGGGTACTTAGTATTTATCTTCATGCATGTGGAAAGATTGAATTTTATTGAAATTGTAGAAGTTACATTTAAAGTTGCATTTTAAAATCTTACCATTTATTGATAATTTGAGATTAGGAATTAGCAGTATTTTTATTGATTTCTTTGATATGTTGAGTCATAATATCACCAGTTTCATGACCACACCTCTTGAGTAAACAAATCCATTAAAAGTAACGTTGATTAATTAAAATTTATCACCGGGGTCTTGTCGTTTATTGAAATTGTATAAGTTACATTGAAAGTTGCATTTTAAAATCTTACCATTTATGGAGAGTTTAAGATTAGGACTTAGTAGTATTTTTATTCATTTCTTTGATATGTTGAGTCATAATATCATCAGTTTCACGACCACATCTCTTGATTAAACAAAGCCATTAAAAGTAACATTGATTAATTAAAATTTATTAGAAACAATTTTATTTATTTGGGTACACAAACAAGCATAGGACATAGGGCCTTGGAATAGGAGTTTGTGAGTATACATCTCCAAGGCTATTAAACTAAGCATACGTGCCTGACTAGGGAGTGGTGAAATCCATTGTGTAATTAGTGACATCAGGAGGCTTAGCTCACACCATAGTTAAGAATGAGGTCACATGAAGTTGGTTGCAGAGATAGCCCTCTAATAGCTTCCTAGCTTCAAAGATATTTATATGGTTTCATTCATATATGGGGATATTGCTAGTACCTTTACCTCCATGAGAGGCAATGCTTTCAATATTTCAGGCTTTTATACCCTGCCTATACAGTGGATCATACTTACGACCATTCTCCTGCGCATTGGTTATATCGTGGTGGCTCTATTTGCTTGGCATATGTAGCCACATAGGTTTCTTGCAGGGGTATTCTGTAGGTACCCTAAGTCAGATAAGGGTTGGACAACACACAACCTTTATGGAGGATTACCTCTCTGGGAATCTAACTGAATGCATTGTTAAGCCCACGAGGGACCTTATAGATGATTCTGATACCTCCAATATTTTGAAGGGAGTCTCGGGCCCCTCTTGGGAAAGTCATACCTACTATAGTGAGGGAGGCCCCTTTTCAGCTATTATATCTTGTTTGTGTGCATTTGGCCTTTTTTGTTTTAATTTAGTGTGCTCTCTGATTGTTAGTTGGCCTTAGGATTTGGTTTTATATATCAAGTATTGAGTCATCATGGGGCAATACCATCCTCCTCGCTGGTCTTGCCATTTGTTGAAGTTATCAATGCATTTTGAGTCTTTACCGAAGTTTCCTTCTAAAATGCGTAAATTTAATAGAAGTGGTACATATATCTCCACTTCATAGACTTGTGATTTTCCAATTATGGGTATTGAGTCGAGTTCGAACAAAAGGGAGTCCCTCAACTCCTATACCTTCTATGGTTAATGGGACTCCTTTGACTCCTTCAACCGCTATGTTTTTTGTGACGGAGGTTCCCATCCTTACTCCTACCCAACCTGTGGTTTTTACTCGACCCATAGTAATGAACCATTTTGGGTCTCTTTTTGGTACACCTGGGTACAATTCTCAGTCCATACCTTCGGTCTCTAACCCTTTTTCTTTTGGTATTCCCAATATGCCGTCAAAAATTTCACCCTCCATTCCAGCGACTAATGCAAATCCTAGTGTTGGACCTGGGGGCATGGCTCCTCTACATACTCCTCTCTTGTTTAGTGGAGTTCATATTCCCCAAACGAATCCTATGGTAGGAGGCCAACCTCCTTTTCCTCACGGGTCTAATCCTAGTCTCAATTCTCCTGGATGGAGTACTCAACTAGGAAGACAAGCTACTTCCTATATTATTTCATTTCCTCCTTCTTCCTCCATGTCGATTTCGAAAAACACATTTTCTATGACAAATACACCTATATCCTTTGAAGTTCCACCTAGAGGGTATCGGTTTCACACTATGGGAAACCCCCATTCTGGAGCTCCTCTAGTTGGGGGAAATGTTTATAACCCTCAATATGTCATTCTGGGAGGTATGGTGCCCATAAAACCTCTTATGAATTAGTTTGGAGGAGCATATTACCCTACCGAAGAGGGCCATGGTATATACCAAAACCCTGTATGGTCTACTATCCCTCAACACCAATATTTCTCGGAAGCATGGGCTCAGATGCCGCAACCCAAACTCCCTTTTCTGACCATGCTTAATTTTCCATATTTTTTGAGATTAATGAATGACCCTGTGCATCACAATCTGTCATGGCCCCCCGTCCCCACCAAGATTCCTTCATACATTCCAAAATTTGAGGGAAAGATTGGAAATGATCTAGTTGATCATGTTACTACTTTTTATCTTTGGTGCTCATCCAATTCTCTTAATGATGATTCTATTCATTTGAGACTATTTTGATGCACCCTCATGGGGGTTGCAGCGAAATGGTACATTGAGCTACTGGGGGGCATGTACGAAAAATTTAATCATATGATTTTGGTCTTTCTCAACCACTTCCAGCTGTCGGTTTGTTATGATGCCGACATAGAAATTTTTTCGGCCTTCTGCCAAGATAATGCCACACATCTCTCATACCATATCCAAGAGTGGTTTAGAAGGAAGAGGTTGATTAAAGCCTACATTCCTCCATATTTTCTGTTGGAGTGGTTCCTTAAGTCCTTATTGCCTTATATTTCGAAGGATGTTTCTACATCCAGAGTAACATCTGAGGAAGAAGTTATTTTCAAATCCCAGCAGCTGGACCTCATGTATGCTCAATTTGGGATGTTGTATGAAATTCTTCCTAACGCACTGTCGTTTAATTATGACCCTAGAAAAAATCTCGTGCCTCATGCCGATGGCATCATAGGCTCTGCAAATTCTAATTCTATAGACTCAGTGACGAACCATTTGAAGGATTTGTCTCTAATCCATCATGTAGCAGGACAAGATCCAACTTTGTCCTCCACTCCCACTCAGTCGGCAGGTGTGCATTATGTACAGTCGTCGGCCAACCCAAATGGTGACCAACAACCAGGGAGGAATAGAAATAAATGATAAGGTAATAATCATAAGGGTGGGAAAAATAATAACAAATCCAAGGATGACAGTATCAATGATAGATCGAATAATAATGTTGGTGAGGGAAAGAAAGAAAAATGTAAGATGAAGTTTCCTTGTAAAATTTATAAATATGATCACCTTACCCACCTATGCCCCAAAATTGAGGAATCCTCGAGGCTCTTATCGCAACCACTCACTGTGTTGACCAATGTATTTCCACATAATCAACACATGGATTTGGGGTCCTCCAACACCGAAAATATGTCGAACAAGAGTCAAAACCCTCGACAAATGAAGGTGATCATCTCTACATTAATATGGTCAATTCCTTGATTGATGTACCCACTCGATCTCATGACTAAGTTTCTTCATAGACTGTCACGGGTACAAAGTATCCCCCTCCTCTGGAAACACCCTTGAAGATAGAAAATCAAGAGCCTCTGCCTCATATTTCGAAAGGAGTACTGAAATGATCTACCCACAATCCTAATGCCAAATCTTCCTCGAACTATTAAATTTTCGAATATCTGGGTCAAAACCCTTGTACGATGTCAGCTTTTGAGGTGCTCTAGACGTGTCATTGATAGAGGAATTCCTTGTTATCTAATTTAGGAGCTCTAGAATTGTGTTGCTCAAAGGTTATTAAGTTTGACGTCATGGATGTTCAACCTCACTTTCCTTACCACGTGGTCTTTCAAATCCAAGTGGAGTACATATAATATACTCTCAAACGCACTGTAATTGATGAAGGTGTTGCGACATGCATGATGTCCCTAACCTGTTGGAAATTCATTGGCTCTCCCACTTTATCCCATTCTATGTCTATATTGACTGCATTTGATGGACATTATTTTTGACCCCATGGAATTCTTCCTGCTTTTCTGGTCTAGTTAGGTGGAAAGACAATGGAGGTTGATGTCGAGGTGGTTGATGCACCCCTTGACTATAATTTATTACTAGGGCGTAATTGGACTTATGCCATGACCGAATTCGTGTCATCTATTTTCCACACTTTATGTTTTCCTCTCGAAAGGAAAATAGTTATGATTAATCAGTTATACTTTGCGCATGCTATTCCTAATGCATCATTTGGACCTTTGATCCCAGTGATCGACAATTCTTAGCAGGAAATCAAGGATATTGGTTTCTGAATGTATTCCTCTTTTATGGGTAGCTTTGATTTCATGGAACCAATCCATCACATTTATGCCATGTCTAGTAGGTCTTCGTTGTCGATGAGGTCTGTTCCTTTCCGTACTTTGTGTTTCAACGATCCTTGGACCCTACCTTCATTGACTACATCGTGTGAAGGTCAGTCACACATTGGGATGACAATGCCATTGTCAGCGACATAGTTTGCATATCATGATGTTTTTAACTCTACTATTGACCCAGATCCTTGCTCCTTGTAGACGAACGAGGAGGATCCTGTTCTAGAGCCTGTATGGGCCACCCCATCATCGTGTTCACATGATTTCCTCGATGATACTTTACCTTCAAATGAATCCATATTAGAGGCCATGAATGGTCCCAATAGGCCTTGGGACGATATGCATCATCGCTCTTATTTCCTCCTAGAGCTTGTGAGGATTGAACAGGATGAGTTTAGATCTAACTTGAGTAGATCACATATTTCCTCAATGATCTCTCTTCTCACTCTCACAAGAGAGTAGATCACTCCTCTCACCTTCGACTAGTATTTGAGATATGTCATTACTATCACATCTGTTCGAACCCTCACAAGTGCATATTCTTCGTTGGGTCTGGTTGTCTTTTAGGATTATTAGTCTCTTAGAATGGGATCATGGTGAATACTATAAAGGTTGAGGAAATAATTCGATTGCCTCTTGCATGCAACATTCGTCATCTTCAGGGTTTACAGGGGAATGTTAACTTCTTGCGTCGGTTCATAGTGAACTATGCCAATTTAACTAAGGATTTCATGCATCTTTTGAAAAAGGACACTCCATTTATATGGGATGAGGGAGCCCAGAAATCCTTCGATGCTCTTAAGAAATCCTTGGTATCGGTGCCTCTGCTAAAGCCTCCAGACTATAGTAAAGACTATTTTATTTATATCATCGCGTCCGAAGGGACAGTTGGTATGGTTCTAGTTCAGGAGGATGATGAGCTCCATGAGCACATTGTCTACTATCTTAGTCGAAACTTGATCGGTCCTGAACTTAAGTACTCTCACATTGAGAAGATATCCTTAGCCTTTGTACATGTTGTTCAAATATTGTGGCATTATATATTACTTTGCAAAACTATTGTAGTTGCATATATCAATTCATTTCAATACGTCCTGACTAGGCGTATCATGGGGGGGAATACAATAAATGGATTGTTATTTTGAAAGAGTTTGATCTCAATTTTTCTTCAGCAAAGTCTAAGAAATCGCTAGTTTGTGTTGAGTTGATATCAGACTTCCCTCAGCTAGATGAGGACATTATTCATGATGATTCATTTGTGTATGAACAGATCTTCCTTATCTCATCTTCGGACCCCTAGTAGGGATACATTCTAGTCTATCTTCAAACCTTGAAGCTATCCCAACATCTATCGAGAGATGATCAACGATGTATATGTCATCAAGATAAAAAATACCTCATCATCGGTGACACTTTGTATCATCGAGGAGTATATAATATTTTGCATCGTTGCTTGACTCATGAGGATGATGATTTGGTTCTCAATGACTGTCATAGTGGGGATTTTGGTGGTCATATTTCTGGGCTTGCAACAACCCAAAACATTTTGCGGGCTGGTTATTTTTGGTCGTTAATTTTTAAGGATTGCATTGAAGCAGTCAAGAAGTATCACCCTTTATAGGTGTTCACTAGGAAAATGCACTTGCATCTAGCCCCTCTTCACCTAGTCATCACCATCGGTCCCTTCACCAAGTGGGGGGTAGATTTTATGGAGTGTAACCCAGATTCAGCTAGGGGGCATCAACATATTATCGTGGTTGTGGTTTAATTCACTAAATGGGAAAAGGCCATGCCTACTGTTAGATCCGATGGTAATACAACATCATTCATCATATTCAACCAAATTATAGCCTGGTTCAGAATCCCAAAGGAGATTGTCAGTGATCATGGAAGTCACTTTCAGAATGAAATAATGAAGGAGTTAGCATCAAAAATGGGGTTTAATAACGGTCATTCTTCCCCTTATTATCCCCAAGAAAATGGAAAAGTAGAGGTGATGAATAAATCTCTCAATACCATCTTGCAAAAAATTGTTAGCCAGAGCAAATCTGACTAGAATCTAATGCTTTACCCTACTCTTTGGGCATATCGAACCTCGGTTAAGACTTCCACTAGTTTTTCTCCTTTTCAGTTAGTACATGGTGTGGAGTCGATACTTTCGATTGAATGCAAAATCCCTTCCCTCAAACTTGAAATTGAGCTCCTACCTGACAAATCCGATTTTGAAGAACGCCTTGTACACCTAGAGTGCCTAGATGAGCAATGTCGAGATGCCTCTACAGTTATCAAAGTGAATAAACAATGTGTTAAGGTTCAATATGATAGGTTTTTCTATCCTCGGTATTATGATGAGGGTAACTTGCTTCTCCTATATGACCAAGACAAAGAACCATTGGGAGAAGGCAAGTTCAACCTCATGTGGCATGGTCCTTATATCATGCGACATGTTTTGGATAAAGGAGCCTACAAATTGGAGGATTATGAAGGGAATATGTTGGATGAGCCCAGAAATGGGCTCTACATTAAAATATAGTATGCTTGATCCCTTAATCTTGGGCGTGACTCTTTGTATACTAGTGTATCTTAGTGTATATACATCTTTTCCTTTATGTCATCGGCATTCTTATCAAGTTTTCCCTTGGTTGGAAGATGTCAATGGTGTCGTTTATATAATTAGGATTCGCAAAAAATGTCAGTCATCATACATAGAACATGGCTTCTTCCACGTGGGTCATTTACTCACCCGAAGGCCAACTGGTTTCTTCAGGTGGGATTTTTCTGGAGCCATCAACGAATAATGTGGCTGAGTATAGCGTCATTATAGAGATTTTACGCAATGCCATTTCACATGGTGTCTAGTCTTTAGAGGTTTTCCTAGACTTCCAATTAGTTGTATGTCATTTAAATGACATTTACGGTGTGAGAGACCCTACTCTACTCCGACAATTCCTACGGGAACGACTTTTGGAATGATACTTTGATTTTCTTACTTATAATCATATACCTAGAAGTTTTAATCATGTATCCAACGCATATCATAATTATGTTTTAGATTGGCATTTGTCACATAACTAAAGTAAAGAAAACACATTCATATTTGTACATATATAACTAAATCCAAAGATTGATTTTATATTTCATATTTTCAAAAAATATGGTGTCATAGTACAAAATGGGGCTCACACCCTCAAAATACATATATGGACGGTATATATATGACCATGGAATCTATGTCTGTGGCACCATATGCATATCAAGATAGCATAGTATGGCATTTATGAGACGTTGGAAGAGTTACAGCCATGCACAAGGCACAACCACCACCTGCTGCTACATAGCCTATGGCAGATTCTCCACCTGAACCATAGGAATCATGTGCGTCAATCGAGACAAGTTTCCTACATATTTTGTAGCACTCTATATACATCTCCTCTTGCATGCTCATCTCCCCAGTTCCTCCGTCAATTTCATGGGAATCCATCTGGTCGTCATGGACCTACATCTACGATACAAAACAATTGTTAATACTTGATACCATACCAAAATATTTGCATTTTTTTAGTCTTTTTGGAAAACAAAAAAAAATGAAATATATAAACACATTTCTTACCAATATCAATGTAGGCGGAACCTAGTGGAAAAGGCATATATGTATTCCCTCTGTAGTCGATCCCAACATAGGGGTAGTCATCAATGGTTATCACATGTCGGTGACACCAGAAAAAGAACTCATCGTTGTATGTGTTTGGCACCCTACCACCTCCTAGCCACCTCATAAATTCGGTCCACCATGACATGGTTGGATCGTGTGGTCCATGTGGAATGGTATCCACTCTAGGGCTCAAACCTGGAACCAACTCAAATAAAAAACTACACAAAATGCATGCAAACCCGAAGTTTCTCTTTCTCCCTTGTTTGCAATCAATCAGTTGAATCTTCATGTTAGTCAGAAGTGAGGTACACCAGTCATAAATAATGGGTCGTAAACACTCCAATTCATAGAACATAAGTGGCCTTGAAGCCTGGTGCAACGAGTCCGACCCAGATATCCATGTAAGAACAAGAATGACAATCTTCAAAATCAGGTTCTTGATGGCCCTGATTGGGAGTTGGATCCCTACTTTATATGTTCCTAAAACAAAGTGGGTGGCAATGTAATCCTCCATGGTCATAGCACCCCCAGCCCCTAGGGCCTTGAGATTTACTACCTCGCCCCGACAAGAGAATACTTTAATGAAATATATGTCGTCTACTTCAATCCTCAATGGTTTCCCATCAAGATTGAAGGCCTCTGTCTCTAGATCCCAATAGTTTACGAGCATATGGAGTAACCTCACTTGAGCCCTCATTCCTTTGAGAGCCCAAAATTTGTAAAGGACACATATTTTTAGAGATAGTTAGGAATCTACATTCCTTTCCACTATTGCATCTACTTCTTCATGCTCCCTCTCCCTCCATTTAATCACCATCCTACCAAAGGAAAGCCATTTTTGAGTTAAATATTATAAAAAAAGTTGTTTGCGCACTTGTACGTGGGATATAGCATTAACAATCGAGTATAGGGCCACATAAATGTGGGAAAGTTTTTTTTTTCCCGTGTACATGTCTCCATGTATGCAACCTAATGAACTACCACCCGGGTACACCCTATTTCACATATTGTGCCCTCTAATACTAAAATATTTTGACCTAAAATGGAATTTTAATCCACTGAATGAAGAGAAGGGTAAGGGAAATTACTTGGTCCAGATGGTTGCTAATTTTGTTGATCATAGATACCGCAATCGACACTTTAAGATCAAGGGAAAAATGGCCTAAAATGCACTATGTGGTTGAAAAAACTCAAATGGGATATGGTAAAAAGTCTATCTTTTACTATTAGTAGAAATTTTGTACCCACTCTATATAGTTTATGCTAATTTTTGACCTTCTTCACTAACAGTATAGTGGAAAGAATTGGTTTTGGTGGTTTTGTCCAGGGTTTTTTCGGTTTCTAGCATCATACTTCTCGTTCATGACTTCGACAGGTATTTCCTTTGACCAACATATATGATAGGTTGTCACTTCATTTGGCATTATTGCAGTCAGCTATGAATGTCATCCATATTCCTTAAATACGAACCCATTTATTAGAAACACAGAACCTTCTTACTACTATTAGAAGTGTCTTTATTAAGTGGTAGAGGCTTACCAAACATGGGTTCCCTAGTTAGAACCTTTATTCCATTTGGTGCCCATGCAGAAATTATTCCATAGGACCGGGAGTCCCTTATAGTTTCGATATGAAATTGCGTTCAAACCCCATATTCTTACTCACAGGCATTCTAACCTTCACCTATGGGACTCCCATTGAGTCTTGTTTAAGATATTTTCCGACTCTCTCAATAGAGAAAATATTGTCGAGTGAACTTGTCTCTTTCACACTCGTTAAATGGCTTTGAAAGGATGTCTATTTGGTGTAAGTTTAACCCTTTTTGGACCAATTAGACTAATTTCGAAAAAGGAACACTCTAGTCAACATTGACTAGATGATTTCTCCTAGGTATTATTTTATAATGTTTCGTTCCTAGGGGACTAAATTTACGAAAAAAGACATTGTTTAGAGTTAAGTTGTAATTTCATTCCATTATCTCTTTCTTATAATATTGATCCCTTTTTTGGTTCCTTCGTTCTCGTTGTAATCCTCTTACCTCAATAATTTGCATCACTATCCAAGCAGAGCCTTGTTTATATCCTTTGCAGCTTGACACCCTATACCCTAAGAGGAAACATTCCCCCGAGTGTCCATGTCTCACATGCACTTCATTGATCATAGGTATGTTCCATTGTTTGGAGCTAGTTTCTTACTTGTGACACTCATTTCCTCTCTTGTACCATAACATTTATTTTGCTATGAAAAAACAAAAAGGAAAGGCAGGAAAAGAATATTATCTCATACTGGCAGTAGTCGTTTCGCCTTTGAACAAAGCACAAACTTTTGAGTCCAATTTCATCCAAAGTTTGGGATTACAATGAACTTAGGAATTTGAGCTAGTTACTTAGAGTTTAATCCTCTGACTGGTTATTCTTCTAGTCCCTATGGAGATTTTGCTGATGCCTCCTGCATCACAAAGTTTCATCATCAATTCTATGCTGCCAGAGTCCTCCATATGTCTCATGCTCTTGTTCAAAGGAAGTCTATAATCCTATGTCGGCCATTTCTCAGAACTCTAAACTTTGCATGTCGGTCATACCCTTAGTGTGTCACAGAGTTACATGAAGTTGTAGTACTACCATGCACCCTAGTCCTACTTTAATTATAGGTAGGTAACCTTGAAATCATTAGTCGACATCTCCTTATTGGTAGTTGACTGGGGGGTTTCCCTTGTGTTCGACAGTAAGAAATATATTCATACATTGGTATTTGTGTAATGTCTTGGATTCCATTAGCCTTGTTATCCCCCACTTTTAGGGATAGCTAGGATATCATGTCTCGAGGCCCACAGGTCCTAGACATGGAGTATCGAGAGCCAGATCGACTTTGGCATGGCCCTGGAGGGACCATATTTTCTCAATTTAGCGCCACTACTCTGTCAGCAACAATATCATCCATCACCATCGGCTTGTTCTTGCATCAGACATGGTTCTTTCTCCATGAGTTATGAGTCTGGTTTTCATGGTATGTGTCACTCTGATCCTCAAAACCTTTGAATATGTGCATTTACTTCCTTTTGTTTCTAACAAATTCTTGGATCTTATACTTTCCCACTTGACCATGTCTAGGGAGAATGACAGGATTCCCTAGTAACCCTGTGTCTGTAGGTTCTGGTTTTCCACTTGGGGATTTATGAAAATCCATCATCCACTCTCATCATAGCACGACTTTTTCATCTTGCTTCCCACTCATCTATCCCATTACACTTGTCTGAGCACTGGGTTGACCTATAATTTGAGGATTGCACCTTACCTCATGGGAAGAAGGGGCTAAAGGCCAAGAAGGTAAAAGCAATTTGGAAAAATATAAAATCCTAAGAATAAAACCTCGAGATGCTTCGCCCAGGGATCCCTGAGAAATAAATAAAAGGCTTCTCAGCAAGAAACAAGAGGGACCCGTAAAAATAATAAAACAAGACCTAGTTAGAGGATAGGGGGTCTCACCACGATCCAACCTATTAGGTCCATGGGTATCGAGGAGTATGACATTACCACCATCTGGTTACCACACCAGGGTAGTGACTCTTGGTTGAATGGCCAAGAGAAAGGGGGTCTCATCACGAGCCAACCTCCTCATCTCTGTGAAATTACTTGTGGAAAACACTGTCATCACTGGTCACCATGCCAGGGTAGTGTCCCCTGATTAGATTCTTGAAGAAAAATAAATAAAGAATAAAGAATAAAAGGCATGAATGGGCTCGGGAAAAATTGCATCCAGGATAGGTGCAACTCGTATTATACAAAGGCACCCACAGGTAAAACTTTGTATCCTCTACTCCCACTGCACCCACTTGCCTGGACATCCCTTATCCACATCACACACTTACATGGCTTAGATGAAATCTCTTCCGAAAACTTTCCTCCTCCAGTGGACACTAACCCAATAGGACGCCCAGTCACTTTCTCCAAACTTCTATTATAGGATTATATAATGTCTTTGATCTTTTAAATGGGGCAATAGGGGTTTTATGCACATGTTTAATAATATTGATGATGAGATGTGATTGACATTGCTATGATCCTTGTGACTTATGAGCCCATGGAGGGCGTATCTGTTGATGTGTAGGATCATTACCGATGGACAGGTACCATGTTGGACTGGTACACATGGGGAGATGATCAATTCAGACCTCCATGGGGATGAAGAGCCCACCAAATGGATGTTAAGACCCCACCAGAGAGTAGAGATAGGACAGAGATGAATTAGAGGCTTTGCACCGAAGAAGAGGAGGATGTTCCACCAGAGGCACCCTAACAGAGCTTGACCTAGGGGAGTTGTGCCCTTTTTAGTGGAACGTTGGCCTTGGAAGGCCTAATATGCCACCCTTTATGAACATGACGTCACCTAGCATCATGGATGCTTTAGGAGACAGATGAGGCTATTTTGGCATGTGTGGCAGGTTGGAGAATCCCAAGGAGGGCTAATGTTTTTCTCCAGTATGTTGCATTTTCCCTAGAAGGGGCTAGTGTTACCCTAAAAGGGGCATGACGTCTCTCTTTAGCTTGATTAGGGTTTAATTTTAAGCATTTAAAGTAAAACAATATGATTTTTAGTATTTTGGCGTTGCCAGCCTTTTTATGACCTAAAAGTGAAATTAGGTCATGGTACAGTATAAATTGAGGGTTTTTTCTCTCATTTTTTCATCATATTTCACTCACTCATTAGTGAGGTCTGAAATTTGTGCTACATTTGAATTTCTTGGCTGAAATTGTGAGGCGCACTTGTTGAAGGAAGGCATTTTTGGATTTCTATTGGCATTTTTGGCATTTTTGGCATTTCTCTTGATGGAAGGTGTTACAACTAGGGTTTGGTATGTTATTTCTTGGTGAAATGTAAGTAATTTTTTGCAAAAATTCTTAATTGAATGGTTGTATTGTTATTTCTTCCATATATTGTTATGATTTGTTGAATAAACCTTAGGTGAGAATCACCCATTGTAGGTCCTTGTCTCATGTCCCCGTCAAGATTTTGAGCCATTTATTAAAGAGAGATAGAGCCTTGCCTTAGCAACACTCTTTTCTTCCTCTTCCAAGCTAGCCATTTTTATTATTGAGCTAAGAAGGAGAAGATGCATCAAGGCCTAGTACCCCTACACTTTGATGAGTCAATTTACTACAGTTTGTTTGTAAATCCTTTCCATAGCAACACATTCCCTACAAAACCTCTTGTCTTAGTTTTATGCCACTTTCTGAGCTAGTTGTTTTTTCCATTGACCTAAGGAAGGAGGAGAGAGAATTGAGGCCTAGTTCCCCTACACCAAAGTGAGCCTCTCTCCCCTAGGGTTTTTCCCTTGAGGCCTTTCCATAGAAAAAATTCAAGGTTTAACTCTCTTATCCTTAGTCTTACTATCTTCTTTGATCCTTGAACCTCTACGTCCTCCTTTTGACTCCATTAAACCTAGGAATGCGTTGATCTGAGACCTAGCCTATGAGTACTATGATTAAAAAAAAATCTTAATACTTTGAAAAAAACCCTAAATATTCTAACCCTAGCCTAAGACTAACCCTACTAACTTATTGTTGTCATCATATCTTGCTATTAACATCAATGTGTAGTTAATCATCATACTCGTGAGCAATTGAATTGTTATTTAAGGGCATTAATTGAATGAAGTATTGATTGTTACATTTGATGCCACGTTTTATTAGAATTTATTGAAGAAGTGACATTATGCATCATTTCCATTTTATAAACATTGACTTCATCAATATTTATTGTTCAATTGCTTCTATATTAGATAGTCATTGATTATATGAAGTATTAACCAAGTGAGTAAGCTTGCATATATCTATTTCTTGTTGCTTTGTCTCGAGCAGGTGTATCGCTATCTCTTGGTTGTAATTCTCTTTATTGGCTGTTAGACGGACTATCTTCTCGGTGGTGACTTCTGAGGGGGGAATTTACCTTTATCTTACAATCCTTTGCCTTCTCAAAACCCTAGGTCACCAGGGACGTCTGCCTTGGGTCTGACCTCCATAAACAGAAAGAACCATCCTATCAAGGTGACATTGGGTAGGATTGGTTCAAGTTACGCCAGTTGGCCTCTTCATATCTATCTTTTAGCCTACTACAAACTATGTGATAACAATTTGGTGTCATTGTCGGGGAACACTGAATGAATCCTTCCTCAGATGACACTTTTCGGTAAGCCTTACCTCTAGATTCTTTACCTTACAAGCTTACTTGGTGACTCCACTTAGGGTGTTTTCCCTTTCTTTGATGATTTCAATAAAATTATCTGGAGACTCCACAAATGATGACCCGTAGTGGGCTTCAATATATACTTTCATCTACTACTATGGCCTCTACAAACCCTGTCATCCTCGTCAATTCTCCCAAATGATCTCATAAAGAACTCTTTGGCTCTTTGGACCTAGAAAACATCCAAGGAGGGTTACATGGTCTACCCAGTAAGGTCAACTCCTAGATGCCTAATTTTTCAGGAGAAAAAGGATCATGTGTAAACTCTCATTGGACCAAGTTTTGTGAAAGGTTTTCATTTCACCAATCCAAACAAGAACACCCTGATGTCTTTACAATGCCCTTTGTGAGATCACTCATTGGAAGTGCCAGGAAATGGATTAAAAAAATCCTGAAAGGAAGCATCAAAACTCCTGAAGATATTGAACAGATGTTTAAGAAGAGTTGGTGTGAAAAGGAAAGAATGGATTCCCTTTACTCTCAATTCCTCGAAGCTTGCAAACAAACAAACGAAGACATTAGGGGATTCAATGATAGGTTCAATATTCTTCTTCACAAACTTGAGCCTGATTTCCTACCTAAGAGCATGATTCTCCAACGTTACCTCGATTCTTTTGAAGGGATCTTACAACTCGCCCTCAAGAATAATTTCCCTGCAAACCTAGAAGAGGCTTAAGATGTTTCCTGCCAAATAGAAGAGAACCTCAAGTTTAGCTTCCTCACCCATTAGGTCAACATTCTGAACAAAGATGACATATAGGAAAGCATGACAGGACCAAATAATGACCTCCTGGAAACCCCATAATTGGAGGACAATGCTCCCCAGAGGAAATGGAGCACAAGCTTCTCAAACATGAGGGATGTCGTAAAATTTTCAAAGCAGCATGAACCATCCGAGGGTCTAAGTATAGTACTCATGAAAAACCTAATTTTGAAGAATCCTTATTCATTTTGACCATGCCAAGTCAAATCCAAGAAAGTCAAGATATGAGTGAACCCAGATTTGAGTACTTTGGCCAAACCAATAGGGACCTGGAAACGAGGTTTGAAGAGCCTCGGGTACATAATGGAGCCAACTTAAGCACTAGTATGTCCTATATCTTGCAAAGGGTTAAAAGAATTCGTGAAATGTTGGAAATTCCTTTTCTGACAAAGCAAGACCTAGATGACCAATTATCATTTGAAGGGACTTCCACACTATTACAAATTGGTTATTTTGAGCAAGAAGAGAAAACACCCCATTTCTTATTAATGGATGATCTTCGACCTAGTGACTATAACTCAATGGATCCATGCTTGTTTCAAGATTGGCCCACTCTTCCCTTGACAAAAGACGATACAAATTGGGGTGATTTTCCTGATGATACCTCTGACATCTCTGAATACTGGGATGATTATTGTCCTACACAAGGAGATGGCTATTCAGTAAAGAAAGGAGTTGGTTTCGTTAAATGGGAAGAAAATGTTTTTAGGGATAATGAAGTCCATGACCAAATAAACAACATAGGGCATGTTATAGAAGGCCCCTAAATCTTCCTCAACATCACTCCTAAAGAACACCGAGAAGAAATGAAATAGGCATCAAGGAAGGCTAGAATGGAAATAATAAACAATTTGGACCCTGAGTCAAGGGAGAAGTTGGAGAAACAAGAATTTCAGGTATATAAGAAAAAGAAACTAAACCAACCCACCCTTACCATTCCTACAATGACTCAAACAAATCCTTCAACTTCGAACCTTCCTCCTCCTGAAACACCCAAGACCGAAAGGGTGGACTTGGACTTTGACCTCGAAGGAGAATTATCCAAAATGCACGTGACCATCCCTCTAAAAGAAGTCATTAAGGTGTCATCTATTAAACAAAGATTTGATAAATTCTTCAAAGGGTCAGATGAACCTATGGACCCTCCTATTATGTTACAAGATGATCACTTTAGGGTCTAGTATGATGAACACACACCCTTCTTCATGACCTTGCTAATGAATAATAAAATCCTTAACAATTGCATGTTAGATTCAGGGGTCGGTGCTAACATTATGTCTCTCAAGGTCATGCAACAATTAGTCCTGAAAGTCACACGACCTTACATAAATGTTTGTGTCTTCGAATCTAAATCCATACCCACACATGGAGTAGTTGAAAATGTGGAACTTTGCCTTAAAGTGTACCCTGAGAAATTAATCCACATTGACATAGTGATAGTAGACATCCCAGATGTGTGGGGAATGTTGTTGTCTAGGAAATTTTCCTCAATGTTGGGTGGCACCCTTGATATGGACCTCACTTATGTGAATTTACCTTTGAAAAATGGAATAATAGGTCGTCTCCCAAATGTGCCAGTAACCAGAACCCATGTGAAAGAAACTAGTCACCCCATCAAAAATAACAAAGCACATGAGAAAATCATGGGAGATCTTCCTAAATACTCTACTAAATATGTGCCCTTTGCAAAAAAGGAAGATCATATACAATGGCCCACAAAAGAAAGATACCTACAACTCCTAGACAAGTATAAAGACAGGGAATTCGGGACTGTTAAGTTAATAGGAAAAGGTGACATATTGATTCAACCTTCCCAACAAGAAGTCTTTACAGAAGAATCCCACCCACCTCCCTCTACACAATACACCAGGGTTGTTCAAGGAATGACCAATTTTAAAATCAGAGAGTACATGGAGGGGGACGTAGTATGGATGTGGGATACCAATAAAGGGGAGCCTACTAATGTCAAAGGAAGTACTAAATTTTGGCTTGGCCCTTTCAAATTTGGAAGAAAGTTGGTTAATGACTCTTATTACCTGTCTACATTGGAAGGATGAAAACGCACAGTTTCGGTAAGCGGGTGCCTTTTCAAATTCCACCAAGGTGGGGGGACCTGACATGATGGGTAAGTACAGGTAAGTAGGTAGGAATTTATGCATTCATTGTACTATACCATTTGCATTGCATGATAGAGTAGTTTGCTTTACATTCACACTTATGATTGCATTATTCCAGTTTTTTTTTATATACATATATATGATGGGGTGGTATCACAACCCCAATCGGTTATTGATGTTTGCTATTGAGATCATGTAGGTAAACAAGTTATGCCAAATATGTTGAGGTTATCATGCGCTCTACGGTGAGCACATGTCCCCGAGTTTGATTCAAATGTTATCCCCCACTTTTAGGGATAACTAGGAGATCATGTCTTGAGGCCCACAGGTCCTAGACATGGAGTACCGAGAGCCATATCGACTTTGGCATGCCCCTAGAGGGCCCATATTTTCTCATTTTAGTGCCGCTACTTTGTCAGCAGAAGCAACATCCATCACCATTGGATTGTCCCTGCATCAGAGATGGTTCTTTCTCCATCAGGTAATGAGTCCGGTTATCATGGTATGTGTCACTCTAATCCTCAAAACCTTTGAATATGTGCATTTAATTCCTTTTGTTTCTAAAAAATGCTTGGATCTTATACTTTACCACTTGACCATGTCTAGGGGGGATGATAGGATTCCCTAGTAATCCTGTGTCTGTAGGTTTTGTTTTCCCACTAGAGGATTTCTGAAAAACCATCGTCCGCTCCTATCATAGCACCACTTTTTCATCTTGCTTCCCTCTCATCTATCCCATTACACTTGTCTGGGCACTGGGTTGACCTATCATTTGAGTATTGCACCTTACCTCATGGGAAAAAGGGGATAAATGCCCTGAAGGTAAAAGCAAGCTGGCAAAAGATAAAATCCTAAGAATAAAACCTCAAGATGCTTCACCCATGGATCCACGAGAAAGCAATAAAAGGATTCTCAGCAAGAAACAAGAGAGACCCATAAAAATAATAAAACAAGACCTATTCATAGGATAGGGGGTCTCATCATGAGCCATTCTATTAGTTCCATGGGTATCTAGCAGTATGAAATTACCACTAGCTGGTTACCTCACTAGGGTAGTGACTCCTGGTTGCATGGCCAAGAGAAACGGGGTCTCATCACGAGCTAACCTTATCATCCATGTGAAATTACTTGTGGGTAACACTGCCACCACTGGTCACCACGCCAGGGAAGTGTCCCCTAATTAGATTCTTGAAGAAAAAGAAATAAATAATAAAGAATAAAGAATAAGAGGCATGAGTGGTCTTGGAAAAAATCGCATCCAAGACAGGTGCAACTCGCCTTCTACAAAGGCACCCACAAGTAAAACTTTGAATCCTCTACTCCCACTGCACCCACTTGCCTAGACATCCCTTATCCACATCACCCACTTACATGGCTTAGATGAAGTCTCTTCTAGTAACTTTCCTCCTCTAGTTGACACTAGCCGAATAGGATGCCCTGTCACTTTCTCCAAACTTGTATTTCAGGCTTGTATAATGTCTTTGAGCTTTTAACTGGGGAAATAGGGGTTTTATGCACATGTTTAATAATATTGATGATGAGATGTGATTGGCATTGATATGATCCCTGTGACTTATGATCTTATGGAGGTCGTAGTTGTTGATGTGCAGGATCATGCCCAACGGATAGGTACCATGTTGGACCGGTACACATGGGGAGATGATCAGTTCAGAACTCCATGGGGCTGAAGAGCCCACCAGATGGATTCTAAGACCCCAGTAAGGGGCAAAGATAGGACAAAGATGGATCAAAGGCTTTGCACCAGAGAAGAGGAGGATGTTCCACTAGAGGCACCCTAGTAGAGCTTGACCTAGGGGGGTTGTGCCCTTTTGAGTTGAACGTTGGCCTTGGAAGGCCTAAGGCACCACCCTTTATGACCATGATGTCACCTAGAAGCATGGATGCTTTGGGACACAGTTGGGGCAGTTTTAGCACGTGTAGCAGGTTGGAGAAGCCCAAGGAGGGCTAACGTTTTGCTTCAGGATGCTACATTTGCCCTAGAAGGGGATAATGTCAGCCTAAAACGGGAATGACGTCTCTCTTTAGATTTATTAGGGTTTAATTTTAAGCATTTAATGTAAAACAATATGATTTTTAGTATTTTGGAATTGTCGGCCTTTTTATGACCTAAAAGTGAAATTAGGCCATGGTATAGTATAAATTGAGGGTTTTTGCTCTCATTTTTTCATCATCTTTCACTCACTCATTATTGAGGTCTGAAATTTGCACTACACTTGAGGTTCTTGGCTGAAATTGTCAGGTGCACTTGTTGATGGAAGGCATTTTTGAATTTCGATTGGAATTTTTGGCATTTCTCTTGATGGAACGTGTTACAACTAGGGTTTGGTATGTTATTTCTTGGTGAAATTTAAGTAAATTTCTATAAAACGTCTTAATTTAATGGTTGTATTGTTATTTCTTGCATATATTGTTATGATTTGCTTAATAAACCGTAGGTGACAAGAACCCATTCTACGTCCTTGTCTCATGTCCCCGTCAAGATTTTGAGCCATTTATTAAAGAGAGATAGAGCCTTGCCTTAGCAACACTCTTTTCTTCCTCTTACAAGCTAGTCGTTTTTCTTATTTACCTAAGAAGGAGAATACGCATCAAGGCCTAGTTCCCCTACACCTTGATGAGCCAATTTCCTATGGTTTTCTAGTAAAGCCTTTCCATAGCAACATGTTCCCTGCAAAACCTCTTGTCTTAGTTTTATTCCACTTTCTGAGCTAGTCATTTTTTCCATTGAACTAAGGAAGGAGGAGAGAGCACTGAGGCCTAGTTCCCCTACACCAAAGTGAGC
>SNQJ01S0029597.1:102710-119260 GCA_010110895.2 Picea sitchensis | reverse complement strand
TTCGCAAAATGGGTTTTCGGGACTAGCGACTACAAGAGAACTTGCCAATAGGTATCTCAGGTACTGAAATACCTAAATATCCAATATTATCCATGCTAAGCCATTTTGGCATTCCTCCTTTCGAGATTTCGCGTTATGTGAAAACAAGGGGTCTCACCCCTAGGTTTCCCGGAAGCCGAAAACTCCGAGTCATCAAAACTTTAAACATGCTCCTCTATTTCGGGGTTCCCTCCATCGGGATTTCACTAATCAAGGCTTCGAGACTGGTGAATTCATGGGGCCCGCACTTAGGTACCCTGGGTGTCGAAATACTGAAGTATAACCACTTCTCCACACTCTATTCTTTCAGGGTTTCACAAGTCGAGATTTCGAGACTTGCGAGTACAAGGGAAACTTACCCTTGGGTTTTTCGGGTACCGAAACACCGAAATTCCGAGCCAAGTCACGCTATGCCAATTCGGGATTCCGCGATTTGGGGTTTTGTATATCGAAATTTCAAGATACAAGAGGNCACCTGCTCATCATACACTTGACCAATTTCAGGGTTTCGCAAGTCGGGGTTTCGGGACTTGCGAGTACAAGGAAATACTTCCTTGGGTGTTCTGGGTTCTGAAACACCGAAAAGGCCTAACTCATCCATAAGCCATCATTTCGGGTATTCGTGAATCAGGATTTTGGGTCTTGTGAGTACAAGGAAATACTTCCTTGGATGTTCCGGGTTCTGAAACATCGAAAAGTCCTAACTCATTCATACGTCGTCATTTCAGGTTTTCGTGAATCGGGGTTTTGGGTCTTGCGAGTACAAGACAACTTTCACTTAGGTACCCTGGGTGCCGAAAATCCAAAACTCTTACCAGTCTCCATGTGTACTCTACATCTGGATGGTCCAGGTACTCCCATGGGTCTTGGAATCAATGGTCCGGATTTCTTCACTACTTACGAAGGTTAAAAAGGGGTTGAGGCATTAACGCCTGTATTCCTTCATCCAATTTAACGGTCATAACAGATCTTATATCCTCCGAAATGATCTCATTCATTCATTTAGCAAGAGGAAGGGTATCCTGGGTATCGAACCACCGAAAGGTCCTTAATTCATCCACATGCCATCATTTTGAGATTTCGCAGGTCAGGGTTTCGGGACTCACGAGTACAAAAGGACTTGCACCTAGATACCCCAGGTGTCGAAACTATGAAATATCGAAGTCTAAGAATACCATTCTCTCCTGTGAAGGATTTTAAAAACTATGCCATTAATTCCTTCTTCGGGCCCTTGGTAAATTTCACCAGGTTTGAAGACCCGACTGGAAGGTCCTCTTAAAATCTCTAAGCTATTAGCTTCTATGACTGGTAGTGAGCAAGCTCAAGGTTTTTACTATGAAGGTATTCCTTTCTAGGCACTTACCCCGACTTTATAGAGTGAGGGAACTTTCCCGAAAGTAGACCTGAAAAACTCCACTTATTCATAAATATATATATATAAACCAAATGTGGTCATTCCAACATAAGCATGCAACCACCATTTCCCATCAAAACACCATGCAGACATTTCTTACATAGAAACCATTTATAAGTGTTCAAACCATGACGATACATTCCAAGATATTCAATGCAAGACACAATATATAAACACTTATAATAAAACACCAGGTGATGCAACTGCTGAGAGGGGTGCTCGTTTCCACCCAACCGTAGGCTCAGCGACTCCGAATGGGTTTACCACTAGCCACCCCCNGCTTGAGACTCTCTGTCTTGGTTCTTTAGCGATCGAGAATGAAGGTTACTCTCCTTCTTCTCTTCTATTGCTCACTCTGTATGTTGTTCCAGAGTTCTTCCGATCTCTTTCCTGCGATCCCCCCTCACGTCTGTCCCCTCCCACACCTTTTACCTGCCTTTTCTTTTTCGGTGAGGTTGCGTGTGGCATGAATTTCCCTGTGGTGGTCAGGTCTGAGGCCTCCACGGATGGTCAGTTCACCCCCATCCCTCATTAACACATGAGGAGCCTCTTCACCTACCATTCTAGCAAGTAATTCATTTCGGGGCCAGCGAGCCGCTCTTGGTTCTCTGGGCCAGTGAAGACCAAATATGGTTTGGTTCGATGGGAGTTAATTCCACCATTCCAGGTGCCTTCCACCACCTTTCTTCAGCCATCGTGGTCTCTTTTTCAGCACATCCCCCTCCCAGTAGTCTTGCAACATATATTCATAACATTATTTACATTCGTCGACCCTTTATACTAAGGTCCATTCAAATCACACATTCACATCTTTGAGTTTGCCATAGTTCTTGGCCACTATAGTAATTTTTACAGACTAGGGGAAACAGGGTGTTACATCTCCCCTGGGCCTTACCTCCCTAGACAGAAAGAACCATCCTATCGAGGTGAAATTCAATGGGATTGGTTCAAGTTACGCCAGATTTCCTCGTCATATCTATATTTTATCCTACTATAAACTGTGCTATAACAAGCCTTATTGGTGGTTTCTTCACCTTTTTCGGTAGTCTTCCTTATTTCTTTCTATTCAGAGAGACTTTTTCATGCACTGCTTGCATTTGGTGCATGCAAAATACACATAGGGTCATTGGTTCATGAACATCTTATTCATCCAAGATCGTTCTAATCATAAAGATACTTCTTTATACCACGTGTTGACTAATGAGAGATGCCTTAATGTTATCCTTTCAGCGGGTCTCCTTTCATCGACTTCAACTCCTCTATTCTGGAAATGATACCTAGAGTCCTATGAGTACCTAGAGGCTTGTAGTCATCAGTGGCATCTTCTCCCACCATCGACAGTTGGGAATACATCAATGTCTCTTGATCGACCGATTCTTCATGTTTTCGACCTCAACACTCTTAATCACACTTGTAAGAAGGTACTCGGTGCCTTGATACCTACTTTCATTATCGGTATGTTGTCTTGTGTTTGTTAATGGTATACATTAATGATTGGTAATCAAACAAAGTCTCATTGTGTTTGACATCAACCCCTCTATTCACATGATGTAGACTTGCACCTTTGACCGATAGTGTAGAAGACCTCCAACTTACAGTAGCAACATTCCTATTTTGTTGTTGTATTTCATTGGACCAATACTATATGACTTCAGTGATCATGGGAGATCAGATTGTACTCCATTGTATATAGATATCTTCATATTGATTTTGAGACTGGTTTCCACTAGGCCTTTTTTCGTGACTATGATAGGCTATGGCATGTGTCTACTTTGTATTTCCTATTCATGGCCATGAACAACTATTTGGTATATTTCCACATGGATCTACAGTGTAATTCAAATTGGAAGCCATGTGTACAAAGTCATCATGGATTTTAATATTCTCATGAGAAACTAACACTTCTAGTTGATTCTCCATTACTCCACTTCTGGGAATTATAATGTATTTCGGCGATTGCAGATACTCCTATGACCTCACACATTAGGGGTCATCTGTTATAGAAAAATTTTCCTCACCCCATGAAACTTGCTTAGATGGAATTTTCATTTTCCTATGTAGACTTGAAGTCCCCTTTTGTACTTCCCAGAGCCAAAAAACACATTTTTCCACATATACACTCCCTCTCAGTTAGACAAAATGCATATACGTAGGTTTATCCATTACATCTCATGTACATCAGGTTTGGTGCTCAAAATTAAAAATTATGTTAGGTTTCCATGTCACGTCATGAGATCCATGATCCTTGACCTTCCATATATTGGAAATTCTCTAACTTGACCCTTCAGTTCCATTTGAAGGATATAAATTGAGCCATATCCAAGCCATGGAAAGGAGGAGAATTCAAATTTTGAGAGTAAAGATACTCTGGAGAATTTTCACTTCACATTGAATCTGCATCCCTTTATCCTTGAAAGTATGAACTCATTGTTTAGCCCCCAAGATCTTCCTTCTTTGATGGAGAACCTCATTGTCTCCTTTATATGAGCTTGTCTTTGGTGGAGGATTGAAGTGGTGGAGGCCCAGTTGGATGGACATAGTTTCTTGGTTCCAAGATGTGTTAGCACATAAGTTTGTCACCTATCTACTTCTGTTGATTATCTTAATAGAAATACTATTTTCTCGTTCAATTGATATCTTGAAAATATTTGAATTATTATTCCATGGGCATATTTTTCATGAATGTTAATGGATTATGCTAACTCTATATATTATCACCATATGCTTGCATATCTTAGTTGTTGAGGACAAGTTGTAGGTATAAAGCTTTGGGTTGCATGCTCAACGATGGTCTTAATCGAACATCGGGATGAGGTAGGCTCTTGACCTTGTCTTGTTAGCATTTCATTTATATGGCATACTTGGGATTAGAGTTGATTTATGCAGTCATTCCATCTATTGTGGCTTACCCCGGGCCATAGAGATATTTTACTCATAACACCAATCAATATTTATTTATCAACTCGAGAATCAAATTTTCCAACTCTGTCATCTTCTCCTTTTATGTAGAATTTTCTTCTAAATACTCTAAAATGCTTGATGTTTGTTGGTCTTCCATTCCATAACTCATGGTTTTTTGTCACTATTACGTTTAAGCATTCTTTTGTTCTAGATATGAACAGGTGTATGTATTTCTTGTACCCAAAAGACATTAGTCAACCTGGAATATTTCAACATGGTTTTGGACATCTCTGTTACAATTGTGTGCTTCCTTTCAAGAACTCCATTTTGCTGAGGTGTCTTAGTTGTTGAAAACTTTTTTTTTATTCCATTCTCTTCACAGAAATCCATTAATTATTTTGATGTGAATTCACCTCCATTTTCTGATCTTAAGCACTTAATTCTCATATCCATTCCATTTTCAACCATCTCCTTGAATATTCTAAAATGTTCGAATGCCTTTGATTTCTTCTTGAGAAAACAAACTACAGGCGTTCTTGCATAATCATCAATAAGTAGCATGAAGTATTGTTCATCATTTAGTCCTTTTGTTCTCATTGGTCCACATAGATCAATGTGCATAGCTTCCAATGGATTTGTTGTAGATTATTCCTTATATTAGAATTCAGTTCTTGTTTATTTTCCATGTAGGCAGTGCTTGCACATAGTATTGGTTGGTTTTGAAATTTCTGGCACTTCTCTTATCACTTCCTTTCTATTATTTTGACAAGATTTTCAAATTTCATGTGGCCCCTTCTTCTATGCCAAATCCAACTTTCATTTTCTCTTCCCAAACAACATTTTTCCTTTCCAATCTCGTTTAACATGTATATGTTGTTTGGAGTCCTTACTATTATAACCACTAGTTTGTCTAATCTTTCTTTCCTTATCTCACATTTCTTTGAGTCAAATAGAAGTGTGTTTCATTGGTAACACATTTGGCTTACATTTAGCAGATTATGGTTCATATTTTTGACAAGTAGGACATTTTATTCCCTAACATCTTTACTTCCAAGCTTGATTGTTCCATTTCCTATAATTTTGGTTGAGTTTTCATTGCCAAATGAGACTGACCCATCTCTTTCTTGCTTTAGAGTTGTAAATCTCTCCTTGTCACCTGTCATATGTTTTGAGCTACCATTTTTGACGTACCAATCACTTCTACTTTGGGCTTGTATGGCAATAGAAAATTCTTCAACATTCAGTTTATCTTGTTTCATTCTCCATATTATTGATGGTTATTTTATGTGAATTTAAAAAACCTACTTTGGTTCCTTCGGAGGAATGTTCAATCTACAATCTTTGGCCATGTGTGCAAAATTGTTTCATTTATAACATTCTACTTCCTCATTTAATGAGACAAAACTATTACAGTTTCTATTATATGCTTCATGAGGTTTTCTAAGATGATTCATTTTGTAGTAGCCTTCATATTTGATTATGTTCTTAGCATAGGATCTACAATTTATAGCCTTGTTCCCAAAATTGTTATAGGAATAACATAAACCAAGAAAAATAGTTTGGTACCTGGGTGTAGGAGATCTTTTGAATGGTGTTTCTCTTTTGTAGTCTTCTTCCTGAGTTCTTTCCATAGTTGGTTGTTGATTATGAAATATGGATCTTCTAGGTGGTGTCATTATTCTGTAATATTCTTCTTATGTTCCTTCCATTTCTTGAATGTCTTCCCTTGAGGGAATGCATTCTTACATATTTATAGGACCTATGGTGAATTATGCATAACTCCTTTGTCTTGATTGATTTTCTCCCTTCATGGAGCTTGAACCTTTCTCAGTGTATCCTAGTTTAGATCTATCATGGTATGGACTTTGATTGTTGATGATTTCATCCAATATTTTGGTGTTGTTTTGGTGAATGTATTTCTTCTTAATCTCCTTCCTTAGTGAGACTATTTCTTCTTCCAATATGTCCTTTATTCTCTCCTTTTCCTCTAACTGATTTCTGAGTGTTTCTTCAATCCTTCTAGCTTCTTCTAGTTGTATTTTTAGATTCATGATCATCTGTTGATCTTCTTCATGGTTAGGATTTTGATAACCCTCCTTTATCTTGAGTAGTTCTCCCTTGAGTGATTTGTTTTTCCTCCTTTCTATTTTTAGCTCACTTAAGGCATTGATTATTTCTTCTTCAAGATCCACTTCACCTACTTCTTTATAATATTCTTCATCATTTTCAAATTCCATAAAGAGTACATTTTTTGATTCATTGTCACTATCATCATTCTCATCTAATGAGGAACTATCTTCTTTTGAGTAAATACTTTTCTTTAATAATTTCCTTTTGTTTCTTTTCTTGTCTCCCTTTTGATATTTCTTTTCTTTCTTGGGAACTTCTTCTTCATCATTTTCTTTGTTCTTAGTATATGGACATTTATTAGCAAAATGACCAATTTTACCACAATTAAAACATTTAAAATGAAGCTTACCTTTGCACTTGTCAGTTCCTTTCTTTAACTTCCTTATGAAGTTGGTCATTTCTTCATCTTCATCTAAATCATCGCTGCAAATATAGTCTAACTTTGGATTTTTCTTATTCTTCTTTGTCTTCTTGGATGCTTTGAACATTGCTTCCTTCCTGGATGGTTTGTCCTGCTCTTTTCTCATTTCATAAGCTATAATAATTCTGCGTAACTCATCCATGTTCAACGTATCAATATCTTCTCTTTCTTATAGATATAAATATTAGGATCAAATATCATTGGAAGATACCTTAGTACCTTTTGAACAATGATTGGTTGTTTAATTTATTCTCTCAATCCCTTAATAACATTTACTATCTCATCAACTCACATAATTAAGTTGCAATATATTCATCTTTCTTCATTTTCAAATGTTCAAATTGATCTCTATAAGTTTGAATCTTGGCCGCTTTAACTTTTTCATCTCCTTCATAAATGTTTTATAGTTTGTCCCAAATATCCTTTTCAGAGTCACGATGCATAATCTTGACAGGTATTGATTCATTCATCCCATTAAGAATAACATTATTATCCCTTCAGTTGTTTTCATCAAGTTTCTTTTCATCCTTATCTCTTGGGGGAGTGGCAGGTGTTTTGTATCCATTTACTATTGCTTGCCATACATCAAATCCTTGTGCTTGATTATATTTTTTCATCCTTCTTCTCTAGAAGGCATAGTTATTTCCATCAAACTCTGGTATTCCAAACTTAGCATACTCCATGATATTCCTTCCAATGATTAGACTATTTTTTGGAAAACATCACTCTGATACCAATTGTTGAAATACTTAGAGGGGGGTGAATTAGTATTTTGCAATTTTTACCATTTTTAACCAGAATATGTGAACATAAATTCATCAACAGTTTATCACTTATGCCTTTAGTTAACATTTCATGAACATATAACCATAAACAATACCTTTCAACAATATATCACATCATACACAGTGCACAAGAGATTTTTATGTGGAAACCCAAATGGGAGAAAACCACATAATGCTTTCTTATATTTCAGAAGATTACATTCATAGGAAAAACCAAATTCCAAAATTCTCCAGCACCAACTGGAAGTAAGATCCAACCCCCTATTTACAGGCTCCAACCTGAAGGAAACTAAAACTCCTTGAATTCTCTAACACCAACCCCATTTTTACAGGCTCCAACTTGAAGGAATCTCCAACTCCCTAAATTATCCAACTCCAACTGGAAGGAGGCTATGACCCCCTTTCCTTTCCCCTTCCTTCCACCCTGAAATATAAATGTAGAATCAAAATGTCACTACTACTATCACTTTTACTGTCACTTTCTATGTCACTGTAACTATTGTTGGTAATCAACTTGTCATTATCATTGTCTCTATCACTGACACTATATCTGTCACTATCACTGTTATTGATAATCGACCTGTCACTATAAATGTCTCTGTCACTGCCACTGTTTCTGTCACTATCATTGATACTGATACATCATAATCATAAACTCGATCCACTCACATAAATAATATACCAACATCAAAACATATTCCCAATATCAAGTATCAAACCATGTGCCAAAATATACCTCAAGCATGTACCATATCCTCCATGAACCATGTACCATAATATATGCCTCAAGTATGTGCCATAACATCCAAAACCATATACCAAGTATATGCCTCAAATATGTGCCTCTAACAATGAACCATAACATCCATAAACCAAGTAGCAAGGATATGGCTCAAGCATGTATCAATATCACCAAGACATGAAACTTAACCATATGCAACCATGGACCAAAAAGGCCTTCAAGACATGTCTTAAGCATGTGTCAAACCATCCATGATGAAAGCATCAAATAGACATAAAACATGCCTTTACTCATGTAGAAGACCTAGTGCATATCATCTCATACCAACAGACCAACCTTGTGCATATCATCTTCAACAAACACAAGATATCATCTTCATTCAATACCTTTTCATAGATATACGACTTGTACACTATCAATCGTCGAGCATCTACGCTTTGCCTCACTGTGACCCATGGGAATCCACGACTTTCTCCATTGCAACCCACGGATAACCTCAAAAACCTAGTAAAATCACTTCTTTCTCTTGCAGACTTTTCCCTTCGCTTACTCAGATTCACTGCCTTAGATTCACGAACATATCACTTGATACATAAATATACAATGAACTTGTGTATGTACAAATGAGAGGCTCCATGATGTGTATTTATTCTTTTCCAAGTAACTCCTTTACTAACTTTAGAGCCGACCTTTGACTTTTAGTTGAAACAACCTTTCCATTTTTAATTAATTTTGGGTTCACTTGTAACTTATTTTTGCAACCGTTTGGGGGCTTATTAATCATTACTTTGGGGCTTAAACTTCAAGAGATCATAACTTTCCAACCGTGAGGAACCACCTGGCATACCACCTATCGTTGGAAACGACATGATGAGGACTATCCATTTATGAGGATTTTGCATGTGCTTGTAATGTTCTTCAACCTATTTTTCCTCAGTTAACTTTGGGCTTCATAACCACACCTCTAGTCTTCTTGTAGGCTTCTTCAAAGCGTCTTTCCGTGAGGGCCATGCTCAAATATATGCCACAAGGGGAGAAATTTGGATACTTATTCAATTATACCCATTACTTATAGAGTCTTCTAGAGTTGACATCATTGACAACCAATTTTCCAACATCATCTTCACAAATTAAACCATTACAAAATTCTTCAAAGTTAGGTTTCTAAGTTCCTTTAGACATGTCAATTACTCTATTTAAAAACTCTATGAATAGATAATAAATTGGAGGAAATTTCATTTCCACTGAAATTAAGTGGTGTATCATTTTTTTGTGATTACACCATAGTTACTTAATTTTGCATTATAACTTTTAATTTCAACTAAAAAAAATCAAGTTTCTCAAAATCATTAGGATCTAAATAATATAATTTCCTTTTGAGATGATAAGTAGAAACATCATCATTCGTGTCATACAACAAAGTTAATATCTTCCATATTTAAATAGAAAAATCTTTAGATTCAACATATACCTATAGGTTGTCAGACATTGTTTGTCCAATAAAGCCCCTTAATTGTTCACTTAGTTATTCCCATATAGCCAGATGTTTTGCATCTATCAGTTTTGAGATGTCACCAATGAAAATTTATCATAATTTCATGCCCTTGAGATTATCAATCAGCTTCTTCTTTTATAATTTGTAGTCAGAACTAGTCAATTCAAGAACATTAACTAACTCAAAATTCATTATGATATGTAAACCCAAAATTGATAAAAGATTATATAATTTGTCAAATATCAATGTGAAAATGGAATCTATGTTAAGAATTAGGCAACTTCAATTTTTTCTTGGCTCAAAATAGAGTTAGTATGATAAATATATGATATTTTGAAGTTTCCAATTGTATAACAATTTTTTTAGAAATGACTTGCACCATTGTGTAGTAGAAAGAAAAATGAACCCAACCAAAAAAATGCACTTGTAAATGGGCACTTGAGTTTCAAGATATTGTTGTTGAAAATCGCCTTCAATTTTAGAATGCAACTCCAAGAGCCCGACTTAAAATTTTTCCATTTTTTAGTATTTAAATGATAGTTCTCACAAATTCTAAGTTATCCACTTATTAGTGACATAACTAAGTTGTACATAGAAACTGTCTTTGGTGGTATTCACCTGTTTGAGAATATTAGATGCAATTTTTATAAAAAGGTCACTCATCCCACTTTTTTGCAACCTTGTAGGGATCTAATGATATCATCCTTGACTTCGATGTGGTTAAGCACCACCTACACATGGGTAGGAATAGTATATTGTTTAATAATTGGAGCTTATGTTTGGTTAAATCTAAGATCGCTCAAACCATAAGTGAGTTAGATATGATGTCAAGGGAATGTATTTCACTGCATATAAAGCTTGCCCACGTTTTGAAAGAAAACCTATGGGGATGAAAAAAACTTGTTCTTCAAAAATGAGAAAATCAAATTCATGACTACAAAAGTTTAGTGATGAAAATTTGATAAATTAATGAGCACACTAAGGAGTTGTAACGACTCTAGCTCATTCGCAAGTCGAGATCGTTACCAACACATTTTGTGAATCTAATTTGTTGATTAGTATGATTCAGAGTATTGGATGCATATGATGATCTATTACTGGTGTTGATATTCCATCTCTTGAATAGAATAACCCTTGTTTGTTTTCTATGGTTGATAATGTGGCTAATAGTAGTGTGTTTTTGCATCAAAGGTCAATTAAAAATATTGAGAAGGGAAAACCTAATTCAAATCATGAGAAAGGGTCATTGAGAAGGGAACACCTAATTCAACTCGTGAGAAAGGACTGTTGAGCTCTAAGAAAACCTGTACACATTCTAAGTTTGATATGAATTGTAGAAATTTGGTTCTAGTTCTCAAAACTTGAGAGAGTAGTCATATTGTATACACACAAAATATATATATATTGTATTCTATTATTCAATCAATATAAATACATTAAGCTTAGGCTTAAGACATATAGGCTATTTTAGCCATACAATCCGTTTAGTTGAGATAATCTCTCAACCTTACACACAAATATGGTCTAGATATAACAAACTCATAACCAAACATCTCACGTAGATATAACAATAACTAATACATTATATGATGAGGAATATCAAATATTAGGCACAAGACAAGTAAGAGTTAATTACTCAAACACCCTTCGTTAACAAGTACTTGGATTTAATCTCTGATCTTTTTCATCTCTGTTTGGTATAGTCTTCATCAACATCTCTATCCACTTCTGAAATCTCATGGACTACACTCTTTCACACAAACATTCATTCAAGCTACCACTTGATTCATTGAAGATACAATTTCTTTTGACCATCAATTTCATATTTTTAATGGCTCACAATTCTATATGTTTCTATCTGCAAAAATGCATAACTCGTTGTATATGTCAAAAAAACTGTCTAGATATTGAATCATTCTTTTAAGATACTTCCATTTGTCAAAATACATAGCTCATTGTATTTGCTAGTTGTATAGGAAAATAGTCTAGGTATTGAATGTATATAGAATTTAGTCTTCCAACATGACCTCTTTCATCTAAAAAGTACACAATTTGTAGTCACAACATAATAGCAGTGTTCTTGTCGACATACATAGCTCGTTGTATTTGTTAAGAAACATAAGCTCTTTGGCCATGTTACCTTGTTCTAAAAAATATGAGAGGTTCTTCATTGAATTCATCATCATTTATTTTTTTACACAAAATATAAATCTAATACATTAACAAAATTTCTAAAATATTAATACAATTATGCCACTGAAATATTGCTCCTCAATCAGTCTTCAAACAACTATCAAATTCAAATGCCAAAACCCCCTCTTTCCTTGAAATAATGCAGTGCCATGAGTTCTAATGGATATTCCCAACAAGAGGCTCGATATTTTAACCAAGAAAAGAGCGATAGGTTAATGAAAAAACACGGCTACAGTGACCCCATCGCATTTTGTCGTCTTCAAAAAGCATAGATTTTCATCATTTACAGTTGTTTGCACAACTTCGATGACACTGTAAATGACAACTTCTCTACGCAACGTTTATCTTCACTGTAGCATATGTCAAAGGCTCAAGCAGTGGTTCTCTCTCAAAACACACAAAAATAAACACATACACAACAACACACTCTACTCTTAGCAAATTGACAATCACATATTTCTCATTGTCCTAGACCCTCCTATGAGGGAGTTAACCCCAGACCACATCTGATACCATCTCAGAAATTGAGAGAGTAGTCATATTGTATACACATCAAAAACTATATCTCATATTCTACTATTTAATCAATATAAATACATTAATATTAGGCTTAAGACAGATAGGCTATCTTAGCCATGCAATCCACTGAATTGAGATAATATCTCAAATTTACACATAAATATGATATATATATATAACAAAATCCTAACCAAACATCTCACATAGATATTATAATAAGTAATACATCCTATGATGAGTAATATCAAATATTAGACATAAGACAAGTAGGAGTTAATTACTCCAACACTAACTTGGATCATAAATGAGTCTATATTCCATTATACAACATATCAAATGTATATTTGTTATGTTGTTTAATACAATAGGATGCCTATTATATATAAAAATCGGAAGAGGTCCAACATTAGCAAGGGATATTTGTGACAACTGGGAAGATAAGGATGCCTACATGAGCTTATAGCTAATACTAGTTGGCTACATGGGAAAAGAACACTAACACCCCCCTTAAGTGAAATGTAGGAAGTAAAAAGGACAAAAATTGGGTCATGGAAATGAGACCTTATCAGGTAACTTAGTAAAAAATAGGCTCTCACGAGCAGAGAAAATGAGAGAAACCCATAGGAAAAAACTCCTTCAAAAGAGAGAAAAATTCTAGTGTTGAAAAGGGCATTGAAGCTGAAACTGTAGATCTCACAATGATGCATTGAATGGAAAGAGAAAGAGACATGTGGAGGATGAAGGCTCCAATCAGGAAGTACAACCAAAACTATGAAGAGGATATCCAAGTAACCTCAATGATCTTGGTTGAAGTCTGAAGTAGAAGAGGTTCAATTACAGAGGCACGAGAATGAAAAACACTGACAACCACAACATAAATGCTTCAGAAAAATAGGTGTTGTTAAGGAACCAGAACAAAGGCTTCAAATATGAGCAACCATCATCAACCATTAAATGTGAAATGAGGCCTACAAATGTTGAAATGTCCAAACATAAAGTACGATCAAAATTCTAAAAATGGCCTGGTAACCCCAAGATATCAACACCATCAAAGATATAGAAATCCAAACAACAAATTTCAAACTTTCCAAGAAAAGAGATCGATCCTATGAAATGAGTCCCGACTCAAAAAACATGATCAAGTAATTTTGTGCAATCAAAAAAATCATCATGAAATGAGTTCTCTTATGGACACCAATCCATCTCACCCAAGTGCATGGGTCAGTAGTCGCTGCAATCGCCAAGTGAAAATAGGAATCGGTGCTTGATATGAGGCTCACTCTTAAAAATACTTTATGTCAAACAAAATGGTGAAGCATAAAGAATCACCTGAGGAAGCATTGCACACCATCCCCCACAATGCTAAACTATGTGGTTGTAGACGATGGAAATGGATGTAGCAAATGATGGAAAAGTATGTAGGCTCTAGTTGATCATGACATTGATGTTGAAAAACTATGCAAAAAACACTCCAAAGTGGCTAGTTCCAAGTGCTGCAAAACAAGAAAAAAATACTCCAAAGTGGCTCCAAGTCCTGCAAAACAAGGTTGGTCATGGAGATAAAATGTATGGTGACACTCTAATAATATTTTCACTAGTGACCCAAAATCCACTAATGAAGGTGAAAAATAAAGGTACTAAAAATAAATACCATCATGGACAACAATCCTCGATATGGATCATGAAAAACAAGGGCATCATCATTGACAAAAATCCTTGATATGGGTCCTACAAACAAATCCATGATAAGTACCCATGTACAAGTGAGGAATCAATTCTCTTAATTTATTAGCTTGTGAAAAAAGACAAAAATATCAAAGAGTAAAATGTTATTCTCAACATCTCAACCAAGACCAAAAAAAATTTTAAAATGAAAATTTTATTTAAAAGTTATGGTAAAAAAATGAATAACCTCCATAAACCAGCCAACTCAGGCACATGTAAATGATAATTTGACTATTTGCAAAATATAGTAGCCAAAGGAATAGATCTGTAGTCTCCCCTACTCAATTGAAAGGTAGGATAGTTTGACTATTTGCAAAATATAGTAGCTGAAGGAATAGATACATAGTATCCCCTACTCAATTGAAAGATAGGTCGTGATTCTGAGGAGAGTGAGATAGGATAGCGCCACGTTCCCAAAGGCTAAGCACAAATAACCATATCTGAGAGATAGTGGTCATGATCTACCATCAATGAAAGAATGCATCACAATACAGTTGTCACTATGAGGCCACATGGGTTCACACAATCTGAAGAGAACTGAACAAACATGTATCAGGCCAAGGGGTCCAAGGGGTCGACAACAGAGTAACTGGAAAAAATGGTTCGTGAAAAACCCTTTCCGTAATATGAATTCTCCATTTGACTCCATTCTTGTTGAGGTCTCATAATCAAGTCTACCCAAATTTGTGTACAAGAAAACCATCATGATTAATAATGGTGGGGCACGATCTGAGTATGCAAGAGGTGTATTCAGATCTCAAACTGAACCACCAAAGAATACCACCGATGAAGGATGTCCATGATAAAAAAATAATAGAAAAACCGCACACAAAACATAGAGATCCGCACAAATCAACTCTAAGAAGAGGTGATAGGAGAGAGAGATCACGATTTGGAGTTAATTGGTCTTGAATTAATAAATTGGTACATATTAAAAATATATATGATCATTCGGAGTTGAACTCTGAGAAGTGAATCAAATATAAATTTTAAATGTAATATAAATCTAGATTATTCAAATGGCATTGAAATTTCTCGAATAATGGAAAAGGGACACGTACCTCGACATAAATTGTGTCAATTGTGTTGAATATAATTTTTCAAACAATGGTCAAGTGCTGAGAGAAAATGAAACCCACCCATCTCATAAATAAATATGAAATGTTTAATTGGATTTCATTGCTAATAACTTTGATATGAAATAGTAATATCATTTGTAAAACCAGAATGAACATTGTTGAGATATGTCAACCAATTTCCCATGATTTTGTGGGTTGTAGCAGATTTAGTGGTTCCTTTATATTAGTTTATTGTTGAAACAATTCATTTATTTTTTGGATCCACATTAATGTAATCAAATTTATAAACTATGAAGAGCTACTATAAATCCATGTAAAGCCAAGAGGCAAAGTGAGGTTGAGTGTGAGTGATAAGCCTGGTTTGGTGGATGTAGTATCTCCCTTGAATGATAAATAAACCGAATATCATTTTCCTGGGTTTTACCATGTAAAATTGTTGTGTTAATTTGTGTGATTCTGTTTGATCTCATCTTGTTCAATACTTGCAATTAAATATCTATGTTTTTTATGCTTCCACTGCACAACAAGTGGTATCAGATAAGGTGAGCCAAGCGAGTCGAGCATATCTGAGTGTGGAAAGTTAATCCCAACGCTAGAAGTTCAGTTCTTTGCAAGGGCATTATTTTTTACCCAGATGCTCCCTAAGGAGTGTTAGAGGAGTGTCCCCCACTCCCTGCCTTCCAAAACTAATTTTTTCATATCCAGACGTGCCTAGTATTTGGCTTGAGAAGCGTCCAGAGAGGGACACACCTTGTGAATGAGGTAAGGGCATCCTAGACGCACTGTCTATAATTGAGAGGGAGCTTCCTCCACTCAATGCAGAGAAAGAATGATTTTATTTTTGGTTAAATATTAAACATGTGGGTGAGTGCACAAAGTTGGTGGCCAAAAAAGTGGCAAGGTGGTCAGTAGGAATGCGCACTCGCAAGAATGTGTGTGAATTTCTAGGAATCTTCATACATTCATGATGTGATAGGTTCAAAAAACCTTGAACCTCCACTCAATAATCCACGTAGGCACATTCCCAAGAATGCACGGGTTTTCCTCAAAAACACGTGTACAAGAACGTGTGCACTTTCCTAAAAAAAATTGAAATAAAAATAGTGT
>SNQJ01S0029597.1:88388-102700 GCA_010110895.2 Picea sitchensis | reverse complement strand
AAAAAAAATATATCGCTGTCGTCCAGAGAAAAAACCTTGAAAATTTATAGATTTTAAAACTTCAATATCTTCACTTCCCGGACTTCGTTTCAGACGATTTTGTTTTTCAAATTGGGTGTTTTCCTGAGAGGAACTCATATATAGAACCTGTTTCTGCAAATTTCACACAGAAATATACCGAAAATTTTCTGGAATGTCGTGTCCCTCTTTTTTCTTCTCCGAAAAAAAAATCTGCAAAAATAAAAACTATTTGCCCACAATGTCTGCCAAGGAAAGTGCTTTGATACCACTTGTTAAGAAACTTAATAGATATACAAATATAATGACCACAAATATTGAATACACAATAGATCCATAGAGAAATATAGAAGAAACCACACTTTATTATATCCAAACCCTTGAGGTAGGGAAACACCATACAATGGATCATATTATGGAAGGGATCCTCTCCTGTTCACTTGCCTCTTTGAGGGGGAATCCTCCTATTGAGATACCACTCACAATAAAACACTTCTCTTCATATCTCATTACATTGCTTGAACCCCTTTATATAGTTCTACCATCACCTAAGAACATTCTAGAGGAAGAATATTCTAGAAGTAGAACCTTCTAATAATTCCTCTTACATTTATTATTTCTAACTACCCATTTATAATATCTAACTATAATAGTGGGCCTTATTTAATAATATAGTGGACCTAGTCCACCTTACATTGAAAGGCCTCCACTATTATCACTATGGGCCCTCAAGGCCCCCTCCACTACCTCTCTATCTACCTTACAATAGATCTGAAGTTGGTAACCATCTCCTAACTCCCCCCCAAGATTTGACTTAAAAAAGGGCCCAATATCCCCCCAAAAGGGCCAAAAATCTCCAAAACTGCTTATAAAATCAATAAAAGTCTTATTGTATAGTTCAAAAACCACTTTTGCAATATATTTGGGCGCAAACCCCAAAACAATGGCTCTTGGTCCTATTAATGCGCTCCATGTGGCCAAGCGCCCATGCGATGGCCCCTAATTTGTTGGCCCTCGATCATTTGAATGTCATGTGCCCCAAGCGCAGAGCTCCATGCGCTAATGGTTAGTTGTAGCCCCCCGAAATCCAACCCATGGTTAGGCCCTTGGTTGGTGGGCTAGCCCGACCGACTAGGACTAACCGCTCTATACTCGCGCTAACACTTGAATGAGGGTCTGGGTCATATGGATTTCGTTGAAACCGGGGCCTAGATCCATGATACCATGCACGCCATAACACAATGGAGGTAAGGTCACATTGCACGGTCCTGTGGTATAAGTTTACGCCAAGGGCTGGGGATAGGCCCCATCCCTAACTTCGCCCAACGGTCCTTAAACTCAAACTTAAATATAAAAACACACCCATAGCTATCAACTGACACCTGTAGGTGGGTTGGTATCCCGACCAACATAAATATTTGGCACCCATGAGGTCAACGGTTCGAACCCCATAAACTCCAATATTTTACCAAAACCAACAACCAATACCAAGGTGCCACATGGCAGCCCATGTTTGGGCCACATGGAACCTCACCACTCACTCTAATCGATGCCACATGTCAACACTTGATTTGCCCACTTTCCACATATGCCATGTCACATGCCATGTAAGCATCATATGGATGTGCTACATGTAACCCTTGCAGTGGTGACACGTTTTTCTCCATGACTGGCCCACATGTTTGTCCATGTCAGCACTATGTATGTCCAGTCACCCTGCCACGTGTCAGTCTGTATGCTCAGTCACTGTACGGTCAACTACCATGTGTCACCTCCAGTCTCTGCCACGTGAACACCAATTATGCCCTGCCATGTTAGTTGTACGGTCATACGACCTATACAGTTAGCTACTACGTGGCACTGCATAAACTGTACAATCATCATTTTTTTGCCTGTTTGGCCAAATGAACAGATCACGATATCAGAATTATACGATGTCTATTTGAGCCTATTCAAGTTGCATTGGGTTCGTATCAACTAGGCCTACACACATGTTCGTTTTGAAGCCATTACGTGAACTTTGATTTTTAGGCCTTTCTGAGCCCCATCAAGCTCCTGGATCAAATTCTGGATCATACCTCCCCACTAAAGGACCTTTTGGTCCCAAAAAAGGTTACTGATCAATCATCAAGATTGGGATAGGCCACCTGCCTTTTTCTCTATCTTTGAACTCTACCCTATGCACCTATCTCATCAAGATCAACTGTAACACAATCATGACAACTGACAACATATTGTTAGCCATTTCTACCCTGTCACATATTACTGAAGCCCCTATCATCCATGTAGACATAATTACTAATGATATCATAAAAAATATCACTGCAAATGAGCTAATATGTTTGTAATATTTGCACGACATTAGCTTATCTTGAAGAAAACTGTGATTGATTTTCCATTCTACAATCATCTCATGTTCTTTCTTAAGATCGATTACTTGATTTGAAACAAATATAGGTGTGTTGCTTGCTTGAACTTCCTTTCTTAATTGTTCCATTGTTTGAAGAGTTTTATTTGCCTTTACGTGATGAGCAAGAACCACATATTCTTGACCTACTTTGGTTAAATGATATTGATTATTTGTTATGTAGAAGATTGATTTACAATCATACAAGTAAGGATTGTCTAAGACCATTCCACATTCACTTAATGGCACCCCATCACATGTTACCTCGTCCACATACTTAGACGAAATTGCAAATTTTAATGTGCACTTCTTAGTTATGTGCATTCGATGATTGTTGCTTGTCCATTTAAGTGTTTAGGGATTATGATGCATCTGTGTTTTTAATCTCAATTGTTTTACCAATTAGTCTTAAATTAAGTTAGATTGAGATCCACTATCTATCAATGTGTCGACCTTAGTGTGCCTCATGATGACCCTTATGTGAAACACGTTATTTCTACAATCAAATCCTTCACCAATTTTACCTGTCATACCAAACAATGAGAATTTAGATTCGTCACCTCAATCCGATCCCAAGTCTCTGGGTCCTGTTGCTACTGCAAATGTTTTCCTCCCTTTCTTCTCTTTGAACCACTTCGGTCTCTTCTCGTGATGCAATTTCCAACAACGGTCCTCATCATGCCCCTCTTTCTTGCAATGCTTGCAAGAGGGCTTCTCTTCCTTTCTTGCCACTGAATTTGACTTCTTGCCATGCAACTTCATTGTGTCCTCTTTCCTTGAAGACGATTCCCCTGATACACCAACACTTGTTTTCCCTACTTCAATGTATGTCGCTTGAAAAGAAACCTCATCAACATTAGTTGGTCCAAACATGAATACAATATTTTGAATATGTGCAGGTAAACCTCCTATATATTCATAAGAGTTTCTTGGGTATGTAAAGGAATATCTAACATCAATGCCATTTTACAAAAGCCATATGTGTATTTTTGCACTGTTTGTCCTTTTCTTAGTTTTAAAGATTGTCATTCAATTAACACTTTCTCTTTATAACCCAAAGGATAGAATTTCTTTCTAAGTGCAGAAATAAAACTTTTCCATGATGGAAATACATTACCCACTTGTTGCGTGCCATTTTGCAACTTGGTTTTCCACCAAATGAGTGTTGTGCCTGCAAGTCTCAGTGATGCCAACTTTATTTGTGTTGCCTCATCCTTGATCTGTTGCACACTGCAATAAACCTCCATTTGTATGACCCAATTGTGAAGTCTCTCTGCATTGACTTCACCATCATACATGAGTAATTCGAATTTAACATCAAGTTTTAATAAAGGAGTTTCATTCTTATGTTTATGGACATGTTTTATTGCAGTGCTTTTAGAACTTTCACTTGAAGAAGAAGGAGAAGAAGGAGGTGATAATGGAGGTGAAGGAGGAATTTGAGGAGGATCCTCTCCTTATTCACTTTTTCCCTTTGAAAATTCACCCAAAATGGGTCTATTTCATTCTAAGTAATCCTCATACAAAACCTTCATCATCTCCGACATGGCGAAGAATTTTTTTTGAAACTCTTTCTCATCCTGAGAAAGTCCCTCTTCCAATGCCATCTTCTCGCTTTGAGAAGTTATCTTTCTCAATCCAATCAATGGATTCTCTTCGACAATATCTCCTTCACCACGATGTATCTTTTCCCTAGTTAACATGCAAAACTCAAATCCAAACATCAACTAGCTCTGATACCATTTGATCCGAAAAGATCTTTTAAATGACAATGGTTGAGTTAATATGCATGTGTTTATTAACCATTTAGGAAGATGAATGAAAGAGGAATAATTATAGAAGAAACATCACATCCATATGGACATATACACATATGAAATAAAGCAATAAGAACAACAAACCATAGAACACCAAGGTGATAACGGAGTTTGACAATCTCGCCTATGTCTTCGGGCCTTTGTCTTAGTGGGTGAGGCTTTCTTATTTTTGTTCAAATATTTAAAACAACATCACAACAGTGCCAAAACGTTACAAAACTGATATGGGCTTGTTCTACCAGGTCTCTAGAACCCATCAAAATAAGCGACATTGAAATCGGATGACCAGAGTTCCTAGAAATAGCTCGCAAACGTGTGCTCCTCAATAGCTTCCATGCATAACAATGGCTTTGTCTTGGAAAATCTTCAACATAAACCTGCTGTGAATGTCCTCCTATGGCCTAAAGAAGCCATGGTTTATATAGATCTGAAGTTGGTAACCATCTCCCAACTTCCCCCTAATATATGGCCTGAAAAAGGCCCAATATCCCCCCAAAAGGGCCAAAAATGTCTAAAACTACTTATAAAATCAATAAAAAATCTTATTGTATAGTTCAAAAACCACTTCTACAATATATTTGGGCTCTACCCCCAAAACACTAGCTCTTGGTCCTATTAATGTGCTCCATGTGGCCAAGCGCCCATGTGTTAGCCCCTAACATGTTGGCCCTCGATCATTTGAATGCCATGTGCCCCAAGAACAGAGCTCCATGCGCTAATGGTTAGTTGTAGCCCCCTGAAATCCATCCCATGGTTAGGCCCTTGGTCAGCGCGCTAGCCCGACCAACCACGACTAATTGCTCTATACTCGCACTAACACTTGAATGAGGGTCTGGGTCATATGGATTTCATTGAAAGTAGGGGCTAGTTCCATAATACCATGTGCACCATAACACAACGGAGGTAAGATCACATTTCAGGGTCCCGTGGTATAAGTTTACACCAAGGGATGGGGTTAGGCCCTAGCCCTAACCCTGGCCAACGGTCCTTAAACTCAAACTTAAATATAAAAACACGCCCATAGCTATCAAGTGACACCTGTAGGCAGGCTAGTAGCCCGACCTATGCAAATCTTTGGCGTCTGTGAGGTCCACGGTTCGAACCCGATAAACTCCAATATTTTACCAAAACCAACATCCAATACTTGGGTGCCACGTGGCAACCACATGTCACCTCACCACTCGCTCAAGACAATGCCACGTGTCAACACTTGATTTTCCCACTATCCACATCTACCACCTCGCATGCCATGTAAGCATCGTACGGGCATGCCATGCGTTATCCTTGCAGTGGTGACACATGTTGCTCCATGATTGGCCCACCTGTATGTCCACATGAGCAGTCTGTATGTCTAGTCACCCTACCACGTGTTAGTCAGTATGCTTAGTCACTATATGGTCATCTTCCACGTGTCACCTACATACTCTACCACGTCAATGCCAACTATGCCCTACCACGTCAGTTGTATAGTCGTACGCCCTGTACAATCATCTTCCATGTGGCACTGTATGGACTGTACAATCATCATTTTTTTGCATGTTTGGCCAAATGAACAGATCGTGATATCAGGAGCATATGACGTCCGTTTGACCCCGTTCAAGTTATGTTGGGTTCGTATCGATGATGCCTACGTGCAAGTCTGTTTTGAAGCCATTCTGAGAACTTTTATTTTTAGGCCTTTCTGAGCCCCATCAAGCTCCTGGATCCAATTCTGGATCACTTATACAAGACCTTGTTCTTTGAAAAAATCCAACATTTGAAAATCTCGCTGCTTCTGTGAGCCCTTGTGGTCTCACTGCTGTTTAATTTCTCTAATTTTTAATTTGGTATCAGAGCCACACCATGGATGTGGGGAGCATGTCGACAGGTGTAGGAGTTGTTGACTAGTGTGAGTGTGCATGTAGTGAGCGTGGAGCATTTATTTGTGAGTGTTGCATGGAGTTAGGTGGACAATTGAATCGTCGTTGATCGTACTGTGTTGTGAGTGTTGTATTGAACCGATAACTATCTCTGCTATCGTTGCAATCTCTATTTTGGAAAATCTCTTTTGGCGAATGGTGAGGTGAGAGAGGCACAAATTGGAATCCGCAGCTGCCAGTGAACAATGCTATCTGCACTCCTTGCACCGATATCTTCACCCACCATATTTAGCRATATCACTAATCTTTGCCTAGGATATCTCCTATAGGTCGCCTGCGTGCACAAGTTTTTTGCGTGAAATAAAATATTGGAAYGCTGTTGGAGGAATCACAATCTCCATGTGATTGGAGGAATAATTGAAGGATAAATTGAAACGTTGCATTTGAACGCTGCATTTGAGGGCGATTTTGCAGTTRAAATCTRTTGTGCGTCCACTCAACCTGACATTCTCTTGTCGCCTTCAAGCTTCTTCACGRATCATCCTATCTTGCTCGCGTTTATCGATCATTTCAAGAAATCTTTGTTGCTCCGCTTTCTTTTTACAAAGAAATTTCAAGAAGTTTCTTGACGAATCTCATCATTTTCTTGGTGGTAATCCACTTTCTTTTTCTGTTTCTCTGTGTCTCTGAAATATTATTGTCATCATGCATCTCATCTGATGACTCGGTCGAAAAACTCATGGGACTCATCTCTAATACCATGATAAAATGGGAGAGTAGAGTATAATACATAAATATTCAATCACCTGTTAAATATCAATACATTGGAATATATTATATAGAATGCACAAGGCTTCTAACTTATTCCAAAGATAACTAGAGAAGTTGAGAGAATATCTCAACCACACACCAAACTAAGATCTCACAAATCCAACTCTCTAACAACCTCTTAAGAATAGGAACACACAACTCATGTAGAGATTACTTCTACTTCTCAATACATTAGCAAGCATATTAAATAAGTAGGAATTATATATTCCAACAAACATAACTAAACATATATGAACAATGGTTATTATCACATAACTAAATGCATACTAGTTTAGATCCATCTTAACTTCTAATCTATCATGAGTCCAAGACATCTAAGTCATGGGGATGAAATTTTTTTTAGAGTACAAAACTTGAAGAAAAAATTGCATTTAGAAGGATTTGCTACACTAGTTCTTATTATATAAGGATTTGCTCCACTAGTTCTTAATCTATATGTGTGTGCCCGTGTTAAGTGTCAACACCATATTAAATAGGTAAGAAATTTCACATCTTCATTGTACTCAATTCAATTCACCATTCAAATATTTTAACCATAATTTTTTTTTACTTTCAATTGGGAAGATTTTGAAGATTTTAAACTTGGTTTCTTATAATGTGCCAATTATGTAGAGAGAGGCGCGTTCAGTCATATTTAAACGTATGACAAACCAAACCGAAAAGGAGAGAGAAGAAGGAATATCATGAGTCGTGACACTCATGTTGTTGGCAATGAAAGTTCAGGGAAACCCAGAACTCTTAACACGCAGTGAGTCCAGTCACTCGTCTAAAGTGAACAGAAGCGCGTTGAGAGTTATTGGAGCTAAGTTGTCCACTTACGCTTACATATTAGTGATAGATGATGTGTAGTCGCTTGCATTTACTCTCTCAAAGTCGGCACGGAAGACGCGTTACCCTAACTGCCTTCTGAAATCGGAGTTGTGCCACTCAATCCATCATTATTGTTCACGCCTCGTTGACATTTGACTGATAAACCCTACAATGGTAGGGCGGTGGGATAAATAGCCAGCTGGCATAGTTAGAAAACGCATATGTCCAAATTTATAGGAACGAATCACCACGGCAAGGGGATCCTCCACGAAGCCTGCTTATCCATCAGCTAGTAAGCATTAAGCATTTAAATTGGAACTCAACAACTTTCCATAAACTTTATGATCAGTGAGTGACAAAGAAACCGACTACATTGTACTGCAGATGAGATTCCAGATCTGCATTGCCTTCCATTAATGAGTGTCCTTCTCCCACCAAACCACTTCCTATAAATCATACCACAAATCTCAGCCTTAACTTCATCTGCATCTTCGACAAGTACAGTCGCCTCTTCTCTCATGTGCTGTTGCTATTCGTCTCTGCACAATCTGCCCATATATATATATATTCAAATAATTGAGTCACGAATTGTTATTTCGCTGATGGCCAAATATTTGTCCCTGTTTGCTAATGCAATGGCCGCAGTGCTGTTGTTGTTTAAATCAATACTCGTTCTTGGGAATTTCTACAATGACTTTGATATCACATGGGGAAACGATCACGCTAAAATACTTGACAATGGACGCCAGATACAGCTCTCCCTAGACAAGGCATCAGGTACGTACTACAATTCAATTCAACAAATATTATTCATCCTCTGTAAATGAATTAGATAATATGGTAGCATATTTATGTCTAAAGGCCTAAATTTATTTAATCATAAATTTCAATGGTATGGTTATCAATTGAAGATCTTGACATATTCTTTCCAAATCAATGAATAAAATCTCATGTTTATAACTTTCTTGCATTTTTTAGGACATCACTTAATCTGTTTTCTTTTTAACATTTACTTAAAATTAGGATATGACGATCTAATTGATATGTTCAAATGATTTGCAAACTTAATTCCAACCCTTTCATATTCTCCATTCCTGACTAGCTTCAAACTTAATTCCAACCCTTTCATATTCTCCATTCCTAACTAACTTAACTAGATACCTAATTTTTAGTGCTTTGTGAATTTTACCAACCCAAAGCTTTGAGACTTCACCAACAACGAGTTTGCGGCTGTGCTAGTCATCTATCTTATGTCCATTTGTTCATAATGCTACTACATCAAATTGATATATAATATCTTATCATTTTATTTTATTTTGATCAACACTCAGGTTCTGCGTTTCAATCCAAGAAAGAATATATGTTTGGAAAATATGACATGCAAATCAAGTTGATACCTAGAAACTCTGCTGGCACTGTCACTACCTTCTATGTAAGTCAAAACAAATTCAACTTGGAATACCATTTGATACTTGCCCATTTAAAAATATCAGCACATATAGTATTCTGCTAAACAGTACTCTACATTTTACAGCTTTCTTCTCAGGGTTCTAACCATGACGAAATTGACTTGGAATTCTTGGGAAACGTTTCTGGTGAACCCTATATTTTGCATACGAATATCTACTCTAATGGACTCGGCAACAGAGAGCAACAGTTCTACATGTGGTTCGATCCTAGAACAGATTTTCACACATATTCTGTTGTTTGGAACCGACACCGATTAATGTAAGTACTTGGATTCGTCTGTTGTGTTTGCAGTGATGCTCATTGAGCCCATAATTTAAGATTCATTTCATCTTGTTGTTGCCTGCAGATTATTAGTAGACGATACTCCGATTAGAGTATTTCCCAACAGTGAGCACTTGGGTGTACCTTATCCTAACAAACAATCAATGCGAGTTTACTCCAGCCTTTGGGATGCAGACGATTGGGCTACCAGAGGTGGTTTGGTGAAGACTGACTGGAGTAAAGCTCCCTTCGTTGCATCATTCCGCAACTTCAATGTGCTACAGGGGTCGTGTAATGCGAATATTCAAAATATTTCCTCTTGCGGCCCCACTTCAACTTCTAATTCTACTCAGGCAAGTGGGAACCTGGTCACCCACGGTTTAGACTCTACCCAACGACAGAGGCTTCGTTGGGTTCGAAAGAATTATATGATTTACAATTACTGTGATGACGCTAAGAGGTTTCCACAGGGATTTCCTCCGGAATGCAGGAAGCGGAGTTTGACCTGAACCATATATGATCATTAGGTTTTGATAACATAAGTTAAAGATTTAAACAAAAAGTCATGAACGCTCAGTATATATTTGATGTTTTTTTTAAGGATTTAGTCTGTAAGATTAGACTTTTGACTATCATTTTATTCTTGTTTTCCAAGTGACATTAGTGTTTGTTGTGCAGCCGAAACATAAATCACACAGATATTTAATTTCAAATATTATAAACAACACAGATATTTAATTGCAAATATTGAACAAGATGAGATCAACCTTAATCACATAAATTAACACAACAACACTTTTAAGTGGTAAAACTCTATATAGGAAACATCCATGGGAGGGACAATGATATTAGCTTTATTTATAGTTAAGGAAGATATTACATCCACCAAACCAGGGTTATTACTCACACTCAACCTTACCTAGGCTTTATATGGATTTTTTTACAGTTTATAAAACTGATTACATTAATGTGGATCCCAAAAATGGGTGAATTGTTTCAACAACAAACTGATATAAATGAGCCACCATATATGCTACAATCCACAAAATCGTGGGAAATTGGTTGGCATATCTCAAGAATCTCCACCTTGTCAATAGATTAACTGAATATCATGTCCACTGTATTCATCACCTATGTTGCAAGCCAAGAGAAACCAAGCACCACTGCAACTTCTCTAATAACAAAGGTTTGTGAACACATCTGTATGATTTGCTCGATTTTGGATTTTCTAGGGATCACTCCACCTCCAACATGTCTTTCAAAATGATGCTTTGAGACATATGTTACGGTAGATCTCCTTCTATTGAAAATACCTGGAAAATCTAAATTACAATTATCACATATTAACTCACAGTAACCATTATAGGTGACACTTATGCCTCTAAAACTCTGAAGCACCCATTTCACTGCTCCACCTGAATTTTCCATGCGTCCAACAAATGGCACATGGTATAAGAGAAATAACCTTTTCTTCTATATAAACATGACCTAAACTTGAAGAAAAATCATCATGGAAAGAAACATGGATATTAACAGGTTTTATAATTTCCATACTGAACTTCATTAGTATCAATTTCTATTGTGCTAACCACAACTTACCATGCATTCCATCTCTATGTACTTTTGTGCTCAAAATTTGTTTTGTTGCTCCTTGATCCTTCATCTGAAATGTCTTGTCCAACTGAGTCTTTATCTCACTAATCTCAACCATGCTTCGGCTTGCAACGAGAATATCATCAACAAATAACATCAGGATAATGAATGTACTATTAACAATATAGTCATTTTTACCCCTTGAAAAATTTTGGCTCACCATGAAGGATTCCAACCTATTGTACAGTTGTATGGGTACCATTAGGCCATACAATGAATTTTCTAACATGCAAACAAATATTTCGTTGCAATATTGAACTAACCCTTCTGGTTGTTCCATACATATTATATCTCTGTTAATGACAATCTTGTGGGTAATAGGATCCCACACATTACATCCCTTTACACCACCATAACTTGCAAAGATATAAAATAAACAAAAATTCAGAAACAAAGATTCGAAGTCTCGAAGTGATTTACAACTTACCAGTAGGTCTACAATTCTTTCTTGCTCATATGACCTTGTTGCCTCTTCCATAAAAAAGAAGATAGATCTGTCACCTTAGATGCCACTTTAGTACTACCTTCCATCTTATAAAGGTTATCAACCTTTGTTTCCTTCATCAACCTTTGAGTGCTTCACCTTGACATGTATACTTATATCCACTAGAATCCAAAACCCCTAATGAAATCAAATTTAACTTAAGCTCAGGTACATATCTAACATTTGTTAATTCTCTAACAATACCATCAAACATCTCGATTCTAATACTGACAACCCCAATAGTTTTACAGGGAATGCCATTTCCCATAAACACTACACCCTCATCAACCAATTGGCAAGAAATGAACCAATTTATATTTGAGCACATGTGGTGGGAGGCACCAGAATCTAACTTCCATTCTTCTTGATATTGTAAGCTACTAGAAGCAGATAAAAATTCATCAGTCATACCCGAATTTGTTGCAGCCAAATTTGCTTCCTTTGTAGAGTTCTCCTGGGATTGTTTTCTTTTCAAGCAATCTTTCTTGAGATGCCCTATTTTTCCATAGTACTGACATTTTTCTCTACCCTTTCTGCCCCTTGAATTAGATAATGAAGAACTTCTCTGATTTTATTATTTTTCTTTGGGTCAACCTCTGACCAGCATCGCCTCTGAAGTTGAGGTTTCTTAACTAGATTTTCTCCTATCTCCTCAACCAACAGAACTCCGACAACAGAATCATAATCTAAAAAAATTGTTGAGCTAAAGCTATAAGAGGTGACTAGATTATCCTAAGACTCATGTAATGATCACAATAATGTAATAGCCTTATCTTCATCTTTGAATATAACTTCCATACTAGTCAATTGAACTATAAGAATATTAAAGGTATTTAAATGGTCAACAACTCACGTACCTTCTTTCATTCACAAAATGTATAATTGCCTCTTCAAGAAAATTCTACTCATCAAGGACTTCGTCATATACAGACTTTCCATCTTTCTCCATAAGTCTATTGTTGTAGCCTCTCCTAAGATATTAAAAAGAACATCATCTGCAAGACATAAACAAATGGTATTGAGTTCTTTTGCGTCCAGTTCTTCCCGTTCCTCATTCGTCATGCTTGTCGGTTTCTTTGTCCTTCTTTCCAACGCTTTTTGCAACCCTTGTTGCACTAGCAGATCCTACATCTTAAGCTTTCAAAGCTCAAAATTGTTTTTTCCATTGGACTTTTCCACTTCAAACTTGGAGCTCTAAACCTTCTCCATTAGCACAAATCACCCCAAATACCACAACTTATAATAAACTGAGCTTTTAATTATGGAGAAACAATATTATAGCTCCAAGGTAAGGTTGAACACCAGAATTATTAATTAAAATGTTTATATCCAAAAACATAAATATTTAAAAAAAACATGTTTAAAACCTTTTAAAATAAAAGTATCCACCTCTCCATTTATAAAGTCAACCCTTTATAACATATATAACATCCTCCAAAAACTATTAGTTAGTTTGTGCATAACAAGAGAAAAGTTATTTCATATCATGATTTCTTACCACTCTTTTCCATGTAAAAAAGAAATTTTTTTCATAACAAGTGGGTGAGTGGAAGCTAATGATGGTCTCTCATGATGAGTTAGTGGCAATGCAAACCTGGAAAAACAACAATCTGTTAACTTGGAGGGATTATTAAAGGGATTATTCAAGACACTTTTACAATGAATTTAAATATGGTGTAAGAAGATGAAATCTAGGAAATTGAATTAGCTTTTAGAATGTACAACTTTTAAATATGTCAAATTTGACTTTTTATAACAGTGGTATCTTATTTTTCCAACAAAATATAAGGTATATGTTTTTGTTTGTGCACGTGTTGAGTACCTTAACGATGGAATTTCATTCCAAAAACTTCTATATTTGTAGAGAACCCGTTTTTCTTGTTCCATGTATTTTTTGGAAATTTATAATATTAATTTTATATATTTTTAAAAATTGTCAAAGTCAACATATCCTTGAAATTACAACGTCTTTTATTTGTGCAGGCTAAGAGGGTCTTAACATGATCATTTTTTTTTAGATCGTAGGTATCGGTCTCTGCTTGTGCTGCATATAACTCATTCGAGAAATGATTAAAAGTTATAGTAGAAATAAGAGAGGTATGTATTCTAGGATTTTGATATATGTCAAGACAAAAATAGATTAAAAATAGTAAACATTATTATTATTTTTTTAAATTGCATATTTGGAATCCTCACAACCAACGCTATCTGTGTATATAGTTTCGTCAATAACTAAATCATATATCCTATAGAAAAAGAACTTCAAAGATAGAGATATGGAGAGGAATTCATAAAAATAGAGGTTTCTATGTATTTGCAGAACAAACCACTAGGTTTGTCATCCCGAACCTAAATCTGAGGCAACCAACTCAACAAACACATATGTTAGAGTTTTCACTCCCACCTGAATTTTTTTTAAATTCAATTAACGCGCATGCACTTTAGGAACGTGCACACATTCCTAAAGTGCACGTGCATTCATAAAACACATGTGTGTTCTTAAAGCACGTGCATGTTATTATCAACAAGAACACACGTGTTCCTATTAACACAAATCAATTCTCACTTTCTCTCCTACTTTCTCTTGCCTCCCCTCTATCTCTCTCGTCCCCTCTCTTTCTCCCTCTCTCTCTTTACTTCTTTCTCCCTATCCCTCTCTAACTCTCTCTTTCCCCCATCCTTCTCTCTCCCTCTCTCCCACT